>CM066172.1:24825075-25117575 GCA_033629205.1 Lithocarpus polystachyus
GTGGGGATTGTATTTGGGGTTGAAAAAGGACATTGCGTGAGAGACTTTGGTGGTGTTGTTAATTTCATGAAGGAAACACTTTTGTAGTTTTGGGATGTATCTGGTCAATGTTTATGTTTGCAGCTTTTAGTATGTATATATATTTCAAGTTGCCATATGGGGATTGTTAATTGGTCTTATAATATTGCTAAAGTGCAAAATGCTCCCCTACTTGTACTAAAATTCAAAATCTCAATCAGATTAATAACTATTATAATTTTTTTAAAAAAATTATGGAAATAGACAAAGTCGTCGTCGTGATTATTAGTTTTTTATTTTTTCGAAGGCGAGAGGCAAGGGTGGCACGCACTCTTGTACAGTTGTACGGCCTCCTCCATTATTTTTCATAAAAACTATTTCTAAAATTTTTAAAAATTTTACTAAATTCTCTGAGAGTATCTCCAATAGGCTCTTTAAAGCCAATTTTGGAGAATAAACACACAAAAAACAGCCTCCAACAACCTCTTTAACTCTAAATTTTTTCTTTTTAGAGTTGTTACAGTAGCTCTTTTGAAGAAGAGAGCTCTGTATAGCAATTACTGTATCAACTCTAAAAATTATTATTCCTTAAAGTAATCAACCGGTTGAATAAAAAATAATTTTTTCCTCTTTACTCCATTTCTCTTTCTTCCTCACTCTCTTTCTCTCTTATTTATCTCAACGGCTACAAAACGCAGAACACAATCCAAACACAAAAACAATTTTTCTGATCATAAACCAAATGAAATCAGAAAAAAAAAAAAGAAAGAAAGAAGAAAAAAGAGAAAAGAGAGAGACCCATATGGTCTTTGTTCTCCACTGGCTCTCTCTCTCTCTCTCTCTCTCTCTCTCTCTCTCTCTCTCTCTCTCTCTCTCTCTAAATGAGATTTTTCACATTATGAACTTTGGTCTGTGATGGTCCTTGGAGTTGTAAAATTATGCAAGAGGTATGTGGTGAGAAATTAATTATGTACTGTTAGGAGTACAAGAAGTAGAAAAACAAGAACAAAAGTGAAGATAGGGAGAGGTGAAAGAGAAAGAGAGAGAGCTGTTGGGTGTTCTGGAGTGAAGTAGAAAAAAAAAAGTGAAAAAGTTGAAGATAAAGAGGAGAGTGGGTATACCTCAGTGACAGAGCCAGAATTTTAGTTTAGGGGGGATAAAATTGAAATACTAAATTGAAAGTAAAATTAATCTAAATATTACATGTGTGGAGGATAAAAAACAAGATAAAAATAAAAAAGAAGAAAGAAGAAACGTATGGATGAAAAAAATAAAGAGAAAAAAGGAAAAATAAAATAAAGAATAAGAAATCAAAATTGAGAAATTTTATCACAATATTTTTCGCAATAAATTGTAAGTGAAAAATTGTTATTAACTAATATTGGTGAGTAAAAAAATAATTCCAGTAGTGGATTGAAATTAAAATTAGTAATAACTTACCACATATGATTCTTTTGTGGAATTATTGCAAAAATGTTATAAAGGTAACATTTCTCATTAAATTAGATGATCTTATAACTCAGTATATCATTGTAACAAGTGTTCAATGATATTTGTTAAAAAAACATTATTGGAAAATTAAAAAATATTTCCGTTGGAAGATTAAAAAATATAGATGTTGAGAATTAAAAAAAATATAACCATTATGAATGGATGAAGGAAGATTAAAATAATAGTAAGAAAAGAATGAAGAAATAATATTTTAATGGGATAAAAGAAAAAAAAAACTGTTGGAAAGTGTATTTGAAAAAATAAGTAGATAAAAGGTAAAAATCATTGTTCACACTCTAAACAGTACAAAAATTTAGAAAGACTGCTGGAGATACTCTAAGTTGGTCTTAGAAATTGAAGTTGTGCTAAGTGGCTTTACCAAATTATATCAATATTTTGGATAAAATTTTTTTTTTTAGATAGAGACAATAATTTATTTATTCTTATTAATTTGTTGGATAAAATAACAATAAGTATTTTAACAAAATATGCAACATACATGTATTCAAATTTCAATTAATAGAGACAACAACTTATTTGTTCTTATAAATTTCTTTAAATAAAATAATAATACTTGTTTTAATAAAAAATGCAACATACATCTAAGTTTTAATTGATAGTGATAACAATTTATTTGTTTTTATCAATTTCTTTAAATAAAGCGACAATAAGTGTTTTAACAAAACATGTAACATGCATGTAAGTTTCAGTTGATAGAGACAATAACTTATTTGTTTTTATCAATTTCTTTAGATAAAGTAACAATAAGTGTACATGCAACATGCATCTAAGTTTTAGAAATTTAAATCTCACTCTAACTAAAAGTCTATTATCAAAATCTCAAAAATTATATATATTCACCAATGGTCTTTCCATAAAATTTTATTTTTGGTGTTTTTTCAAGTTACAACCTATGCATATTGGGGGGGGGGGGGGGGGGGTGAGTGGAAGAGGGAGAATCATAGAATAAAACCTGCCCAAAGGGCCATACATCTCAACTATATGTCAGAATAGGCCCAGATCAACCTAGATAAGGTTGTTTGAGAAATTGAGGAGAGCGGGACACCTAAGGAGCTTGAGGGACAAGTGCTCCTCAGGGGACCAGAGATTGATCATCAAGTTAACAAGGCCGAGAGCTAAGGAGGGAAGGAGAGATGTGCAAGTGAAGAAAGGAGGAAGGTTCTAGATAAAGTGCTCATCACTTCCGCATTCAATGCACTGCGCCAACCCAACTAGCCGCATTAATAGCTAAATAATCCCGGAATAGTTCCCTCACAGCTTACAGCATATTCTACCACCTCCAGCAAGGCCCCGATGGGACAAGCATGCAATTGAAAAATAGTGGCTGTCCAAGTGGAGGGTAGAGATGCAATCTAGGTAACTATATAAGGAAAAGGGACTCCTCCCAAAAAGGATATAGAAAAAAAATTAGAGAGAGAAATATAAAGTGTAATCAAGAACTTAGAAACCGAGAAGAAATATGATATGTACTAACGATCCTCGGACAAACCCAATGAAGAATTGATACAAAAATGTTTGTCTTTCTTATTATTATTCTCTCACAAAGCTAATACCTAAATAGTTGATCTCTTTTTAAATTGTTTAACAAAATCAACAAGGCTTGAAAGGTTGGCCTTGATAATTTACCTCTACAAATTAATTATATAGGGCCACCATACAGTCCATACCCATTGAACTAGGGCCGAGCAATTGATCTAGTCCCCTACACATGTATTTGTATATGATAGTTTTGATTAAAAAAATTCATCTTTTTTATTGTTATTTGTTTCTAAATTTTCATGTATGGATATTATGTCAAAAGAAGTCTACTATAAAGAAGCAAAACAAGGGACGCCCATTTAAGTTCTTAGTTTCTCTTAGGTTAGTTTTTTATTTTATTTTTTTTTAAATTCTCAACTTTTGAATTATTTTGTGTGTTTTAGGTTTTGGTTATTCTATGTATTTAGTTTGTAAGTGTTTTGATTTTTTCAATTGGCTATCACTACAAAAAATTCTTTGGTTCAAAACATGTCTTTCATGTGCTATTGTGCAATTTGGTTCCAAGTTACTTTTACTTATTGATTGTTAAAAATTCATCAATGTTTATCTATTTTTATATTTTAAAATTCTATTTATGCTTTGTGTTAATTTCTTTGTATGCAAAATTCCTCCCATATTTCTTCGAAACCCTAACTAAATTCAATTTAGAATTTTGCTATATTCTTTTAGATCATATATAATATTTGGCTAAATTAGATTCATCTGTCGAAATTCCTATGTACGTCCATCTTTACTTAACTTCTTTTTCATTTTTTTAAAAGTTCAGAAATTTAGATTGTTTTTCATGTGTAATATCAACATATATGTTCTTAAAGGCTAAAGAACAATATAATTAGAGACATTACTGAAGTTGTATAAGTTAGGGTGTTAACCATTTGAATAAAAGTAACACTAAAACAGATAATTTAAATATCAAAATAAGACTTAAAAATGAAATCTCTTTTAGGTGTACAAATATAAATGATTTTTTTATCCTAATTTTCAAATTGATTTTTTTAGGATAATCTTATTTATGCAAGAATAAAAAAAAAAATTAACTTTTGAGTTCAAATCACCCTCTTCATTAATAAATACGGAATTGTAAAAAAATAATTAGAAAGTTTTTATTGATAATTTTAGCTAGAGATATTATATATAAACAAAAATATAGAAAAATATGCATTTTATATAATAATAATCGTTCATTTAATTACAAACTAGTTCTAAAAAATTATGTAATGGAAACTCATTTAGCTATTATTTCTCAAAAATATATATATAAAGAAAATTCATGATCAAAGTCATGCAACACACGAAACTTTTAGTACTAGTGATTTATTAATGGATGCAATTAGTAAACAAAAGGTTAAATTGCAAACTACATTTCTAAAGTTTGGAGGTGTTTGGGATTTTACACCCTGAAATTTCCGAATTTGAATTTTATCCCAAAGTTTTATATATTCTGTTTGCATTGGTAGCCATTCCATCTATATTTTTCATTAAGTACTACGTATATTTGCCACATATGTTTACTTTGTCCAGTAAAATGATGCCATATCATTTTTGTAACCTAAAAGGATTTTTAAAAAATTAAATATGACATAACATAATAAAAAAGACATGACATCATTTTATTGGATGAACTAAACAAGTGTGGCAAGCTTATGTGGCCCTTAATGGAAAGTATGAATGAAGATGATGTTGATGCAAACAGAATAGAACTTCATAGGATAAAATCTAAATTCTAAAATTTCAGAATGTAAAATCTAAACACTTCTAAACTTTTGAGTACTTTTAGTCTCTACAACGTACAAAATAGAACTTCAAGAAATAAAATCTAAATTCTAAAACTTCAGAATATAAAATCTAAACACTCCTAAAATTTTGAGTACTTTAAGTCTCTACAACATCAAATGAGCAATTTTAGGCCCTTAAATTTAGAAAAAAAAGAGCTCCATTGGTTCTCCAGTCTAGCTTTATTTAGAAAGAAGACATATTTTTAATGATGTAAATTTTTTTAATCAAAAAACTATTTAGTGGATTTGCCCAACCCAAACCCAATTTTGGGATCTAGTCCAATCCTGGTCCCCACCTACTTAGGCTCAAAAAATAAAACCTTTTCAAATAAACTTACCATTAGAATCTTTTTTTTTTCTTTCTCATTTCCAGTTAAATATTCTTTCTTTAATCATTCCCAGTATCTATATTTTTCAAATTTTTCCATAGTTATATTTATATTTTTAGCACTAGATATGCAACAACTCTTTTATTTTAAATATACAATGACAAGTGGTCTTTTATTTTAAATATACAATGACAAGTGGTAGTAAGATTTAATCTCCACCTTTTATTTAGTTAGTGAGTGACGTAGCAGTCTCTCATTAAAACAAAAAGAACATTCCAGTTAAAAAAATACTGAATGTAAACCAAACATTTTTTTTTTCTATATTACTTTATAGCTTTCATTTGACATTATTGTTTAGTGGTTCTAGGAACATTATAAAGTATATACTACAATTCTCTCTCTCTCTCTCTCTCTCTCTCTCTCTCTCTCTCTCTCTCTCTCTCTATATATATATATATATATATATAACTATACTACATTACTTTTATAAATTAATGTGTCATCAATCATTAAAAGAAAATGTTAAAACTATTATTTTTACTATGTTGTCAAAGGCCATCAACCACATTTTTGTTACATTAATTTGTAAACATAGTGTAATAAAATATATGCTTTCAAATATATATATATATATATATATATATAGTAGTTTTAACATTTTCCTTATTTCTTTTCTTACACACTGAAAGTAAATCTTGAAATAAGCATTGATTCCTCACTACTTGATGACTGCCATATTTACTCTAGAGAAAAGTTAACAGATACCCTAATAGTATTAATGGTTAAGGAAATATTTAAAAAAAAATTTATGGAAAAAATAAAAAGTAATTTTTTTTTTTTTTTTTTTTTACAGTTTTTTATATTTCTTATGAAAGTGGTATTAAATTTTTTTAAAAATGATCTATTAATAAATATCTTATGGATAACCGTTAATTAAACCATTTACTTTTTACAATAATATCAAGAGTGATATTTATTATACAAACTCTAACCACGAGTGCTGTTAGTTTGAGATGTGTGTGCAAATTGTGCAAATTAACTTATGCGCAACAACATTTACCCTGATATGAATATCCCAAGAAAAACGCATTTTCATGAAAAATTCTACTCCGAAAACAGATGGTGCAAAACTAAACTTTATGTATTGAAGAATTTCAGTTCTCAAATATATAGAATGGTCAACCCAATAATCAATTACGTCCATATAGGCATGATCAACACAATAATTTCTTTAACAATAAATCTGATGAGCAGCATGAGGCATGAGCTATGTTTGATTATACTTTATCTCAAAAATAAACATCTAATAAGAAAAGCGGTGGTCCTTTTGGTGGTGCAATTTGACTTCGACAATGACGATGACACTTGAGCGTGTGGGAATGAGCGGCTTGCAAATTTGCAATAGATAGTTCATGGTAAAGACCATAAAACCAAAAGGAACTTTGTTTATCAATCAAACTGTGTCTTACAAAAGTGAACACCCAAGATTCTTAAATAGAGTTCCGAAACTTAGGTCTATATATATGAAGGGCTATATCTAATGTCTGCACCAAGTCACCAGAAAAAAGAAGAAGAAGAAGAAGAGAGTCAAAATTTGATGTAGGTGTTGTGTAAGCTTTTGTGTGTGTGTGTGTGTGTGAAGAAGGTGTTGTGTAAGCTAGAATGCTAGATGCTATATTTGGGTTCTCCTGACATGGTTGCTAATGACATGGTTCTCCCACTGTAGTTAATTTATTTCTTTTAATGTTGGGTCACTTTATAAAAAGAAGGGCCATTTTAGTTAGTTTTTGTAGGAAATTAATTAATTAGATTAAAATAATATGATTTGTAACCAAAAAAAAAAAAAAATATATATATATATATATATATGGGTTGTGTTAATGGACACCGTAAGGTGCTCGTTAATAATACACTTTTGAGTAACTTTTTATGAACTTTTTTCAGCTTTTGAAAGCTTTTCAGTTTTTGGCAATTTTTTTTTATCTCTTTTGGTAATCTTTTTGACAACTTTTTTCCTTCTTTTTAAGTGAAACACGAAAAAAGAAACATTAACAAGCACCGCACGGTGCTTGTTAACATTTCCCTATATATATATATATATATATATATTATAATAAAGACATAGAAATGTGAGATTTCAAAAGTTGATAACATAATGTAAACAAAAAAGTTAACCAAAAAAAGAAAAAAAAAAAGAAAAAGAAAGTCAATAAATTTATCAAATTTGAGATGGATTGATGAATTTATCATGCCAAAAAGTTACTTTATCAATTATACAATACCATTTTAAAATACACTCAACATTCCAACTTTTACTTTTACCTATAATATATTAAAATAATATAAATTACAGAATAAAATAATATAAAAATATCTCTCCTTCTTCTCTCTTCTCTCTTCTCTCTTCTCTCTGTTCTTCGTCTCTTTGTTTTTCTCTCTTTCTCATCCACCCACCACAAACCCACTACCGCCAGGAAAAAACACAGCTAAAACACTACTTAATCACTCCCAACATCACCCATGGCCACCAAAAATCACCACCACCATGGCAACCCTCACCACCACTACCACCACCACATCAGTCACAAACCCACCACCACCAAGAAAAAAAAGAAAAAGAAAAAAAAAGCCACGGCCATACCCATACCCATACCCACGGCAAAAACCCATCACTGAGAGAGCCACAACTCATGAACCAATCCAACCACACCCACACTCATTAAACTCACCACCACCAAGAAAAAATAGAAGAGAAAAGAAGCAAATCCAACACCACCCACAGCCCACCACCACGATCCTCAGCCTAAAACCCACCAAGCAAACCCACTAACTTACCAGAGCCACCATTGCTGGACTTACCACATAAAAAAAAAAAAACCCACCAATACAAACCCATTGGATACAAACTCATCGATACAAACCCATCGGATAAAAACCCATCAGATTAACCTATCATCACAGATCACCCCAAACCCACCGACCCAAACCCATGCCGCCACCATCGGGACCACCTCGCATCGCCGCCATCGATCATCGACCCAGACCCACACTGCCACAATCGAGACCACCCCACATTGCCACCATCAATCACCGACCCAAACCCATCTTGACATTTATCATCGACCCAACTTCGGTGGCATGCTTTGAATGAGATAGAATCAGAGAGAAAGTTGGAATTGAGATGAAGAAAGAGAGAATCAGAGAAAAAAAGAGAAAGGAAGAAAACTAAGTGGCTGAGAGAGAGAGAGAGAGAGAGAGAGAGAGAGAGAGAGAGAGAGAAAATAATAATATAAAACTGAGAGAGAAAAAAAAAATATAAAACTTTATGCAAGGTGCTACAGTACCGTCATAAAAGTAAGACGGTACTGTAGCAGTATTGGAATATTTTTTACAATTTCAAGCTTTTACAAATCCAAGTGTTCGGTGGTAATGCAAAAAATATTCCAACTGTAGCAGTAATGGAATATTTTTTGCAATTCTAAGCTCTTTTATTTTTATTTTTTTCTTGTATAAAAAAAAAGTTTGGTTGTTACATAAAGAAAGCTTGTAAATAATGATGTATAAGGAAATTTTTTATTTTTTTTTTGAAATATATTAATTTTAAAACCTATTATATATAGTAAGAAATAGTTATTACATCCATTTTATAGAGGAATAACTATTTTTCAATTTAAATAATAGTTATTCTAATGTAATAACTAATTCATGTAACAAAGATGCAACCAAATAATTGAATTACTATTACACATGAATAACTATTCCATTACAGGAGCTATTACAGCATACCAAACATACCCTTAAAGTGCAAATATAACTGTACTTAAATAATTATACCTAAGTTTTGTCCAATATTATAAAACAAGTTCAAATTCTAATGTAATAATTTATTCTTCTCCACAAAAATTTGTATATAAGCAATAAAATAATATTAAATTTGAAGTTTGTATAATTACTAAAAATCTTTTCATAAGTGAAATTTTCAATAAATAAATAAAAACACTAGTACACAATTGTATATTCAAGGTAACTCTTAATGGATAAACAAAATATAAGAAATATACTCTTATTTAATATATTTCCTATATTAAGAATATTGCATAGACCTCACATGAATGGATTTTAATTGTTTAAATTAGTCTCAAGTATTGACGTGCATGTATGTTTATTTGTGCATCGCTGATAAATTTGTCCCTTTTGACCTCAAATCTTGGCTCTCATTAATTGTTTCAGGGCGATGGATTTTAGTTAGATTAATTAATAAAGTTTATTATTGTTGAATAAGAAATTAATTATTTTTGAATTCTATCTATCCAAAAAATCAAATGGTGTCTTAATAACCAAATGATACAGTAATCATCTTGTAGTAGACGCTACGCAATTAAATCTACGGTATCTATAATAATAATAATAATAATAATAATAATAATAATAATAAAGTCATGCATAATGGTGCCACTTATGAATCTTAACAATATATTTTGCTAAACATTATTTTAAAGACGATTTATAGATTAAAAATAATTTAAATAAAATTAAATACTGTTTAAATTTCTTCTAATTTTTTTTTAATTTGGTTCAATTAGTGGAGAAATTGACTTATTTTCATACTTTAAATATTATTATATATTAGATAATATATATGGGCAAAATTATCCCACCAATTTTTTTAGAAAAAAATCTCTAAGATTATTATTTTCATTTTGTTATGTCTTTATAAAAATTAATAACCTATTAATTGTTACAAAATTTTATCAACAGGTGAAAATCAGAAGTGCTCTATTGAAATTGAAACTGAAGGGGCACTGTCCAATCATAATTTTGCTCAAAAAAAAAACATATATTATTTTTGTGGAACTCTTTTTTTTTTTTTTTTGAAACCTTTTTATGTGAAACTCCCCTAAAAAAAAGGTTTTATTGTACATATATAGGGATGGCAATGGGGTGGAGCAGGTTTGAAGGATGGGGTCTTCGCCCTTGCCCCGCATGGTTTTGTCTTCCCCCATCCATGCCCTTTCCCACCCCGCCCCACATGACAGGAAAAATTTTCTTCCTCCATTCCCGCTCCTTGGGGCCCTGCGAAGCCCTACCCTATCCCCTAAAACTCAACTTCTTGTTAATTTGCCCACAATTATTACAATTTTTTTAATAAAACCTGTTTCCTTAATAAAATATACTTAAAATTATAAATAAATTTATCTCATCAAATCAAACTAATTTTTAGCAAAAATTAGATAATATTATTAAAGTGTTTAACAAGACAATATAAAAAAAATCTTATAATATAAAATCAATGATTTAATAGTATATAAATTTGTTTATAATAATGACAAAAGAAAATGTTAAAATTGATACCTTATTTCCAACCTGGCTAGAGAAAAAAAAAAAAAAAAAAGAGGTAGAAAGCCTTGTTGGGTAGAATAAAATAAGCTGATGATAGGTTTGTTTAAATATTAGAGTTTTAGAGTATGAAAAATTTATAATTTAACCCTTATCAATTTGGGGCAGGGATGGAATGGGGCGGGGCGGGTTGAGTCTAAAAAGTCTAAATTTATCCCCACTCCACCCCATGATGCGGGACTAAAATCTAGCCCCATCCCTGTTTCACTACCTTTGCGAGGTAAGGAAAACCCGCGTGGGGTGAAGTGGGGAGGGGCGAGTTAACCGGGGCGGGGCAAAATTGCCATCCTTATACATATATGTCTTATTTTATTGTGTTTTTATTGTATGTATTTCCCCTTAAAAAAAAAAAAAAAGATTTTGTTGTACATATATGCTTTATTTCATAATATTGCACTTCTCCAATTGCAAGTTAAGTAGCAATAAAAAGAAAGCAATATTTGTTAAAGGGCCCATTTATTACTCGGTTAGTCACAAATCGCAATGGAGCTTTTTTTTTTTTTTTTTTTTTAGGATAAAGTTTGACTACAAACTAATTTATAATTAATGGCAACAATTGCACTTAATATCTTCTTATTAGAAGTGAATATTGACAAATAACAAAATTTAGCTATAAAAATGGTTGTAACCTAATGCTACAACCTTACTCAATATCTTTTTATTGGATGCGAATTTTGACAAATCCACCATTGGATTATATCTTCTTCTTATATCCTCCATGTTTACAAAATTTCTAGAAAATTAAAAATCAATAACTATGTCATCAATAAATTGTTTAAATTGTAAGTTTTATAGTTTAAAATTGTGCATAAAATATAAACTTATAGATCATACAGTAAATAATATTCAATTGACATAAAATTTGACATATTTATTAAGAACATAAAGAACATATAATTTAATGGTTAGATTTTCAAAATATCTAATAATATTTATTTTATTGAGTAAGGTTTTAGCCTTAAACTACGGCTTATTTTATAGCTAAATTTTGTCATTTCACAAATCCACCCTTAGATTACATTTTTTTTCTTATATATTTCATACTTATAAAATTTCCAAAGGATTAAAGATCAATAGATTACTTTTTTCTTACATAAAATATTTAAATTCCAAGTTTTCAAAATCTAAAATTATATAAAATAAAATAAAAAGTTATGGACAAAAGATGGCCTAAACATGAAGTCCACAAAAAAAAAAAAAAAAAAAAAAAAAAAAAAAAAAACAGTTATGAACAACCTTTTTTTTTTCTTTTTTTTTTTTTTGGTGTAGAAAAGGGAATATTTATTAAAAATCAAATATAAACAATACAAAGTCTAAGATACATATATAGTACCCTGAGCATTAGTTAAACGCTTTTAGAGCATTCCCATCAAGTGTGTCAAATGCCAAATATTTGGCATTTGACACACCAAACTCTAAAAAACCATTTTCATCAAGTGTTTTAAATGCCATAATATTTGGCATTAATGAATAGTGCAATCTCAAATTTGAGACCGCACTGTTCACAAATTGTGAAACTTATATTATTTTTTTATTCAAGTGGAGCCCGCTTTCTTTTAATGAAAGAATCAAGATTGAATGAAGTTGTAAAAAAAGTGAATAAAAATAATAAAGAAAGAATATTTAAATGAAATTGTAAAAAAAAAATAGAATGTTTGATGTTTGGTATATTGTAAAATGAGGTGTTAAAATTATAAAATTAATGTTTTGAAATTGTAAATGCTAGAATTTTTATAATTATTGATAGAATGCTTTGTGTTTCTCTTTGCCAAAAGATTCGTACAATGGTTCCTTTCACGGTAGGTGTGCATGATATAAACAACTAGCTTGTTTAAAAGACTGATAGATGAAAGTTGCTATTGTCCATTTTTTGAGTTAAACCCTTTCTCGTTCAAACGAACGGAAAACTCTTTTGCATATATCGATATCAATCAAGTCATGACCAACAATGCAAGACATCATTATTTAAACAGAGAAAATCCAACCTACCTAACCAAACCACATACATGAATATGTATAAAATTAAATGTATAATAAGTTTAAGAGATGGGTTCAAGTTATATTTGGTGTAACTTCACTAGAGTTACACTTTTTTCGGATCATTAACTTGTATTAGATCTTAAAGTGAAAAAAAAAAAAAAACACTCATAGTTATGTATTTATTGTTTTCTAAAAATAAGTAACTAAGTCATTAATTGTTTGATTTGATTTGTATTTATTGTTTCTGAGAAAAAACACTCAAACATTCATTGTCATGTATTTATTGTTTCTAAGAGCATCCACACCAGTTCGTGTAAATTTATCATCTATTTTACACGAAAAAAGTTACTTTTTCTATTTTACACTATCATTCTTATAAAACCCCCACATCAGTTTATCTATTATACACACTTTTTTATTAAAATAACATTTTTCTTTACTTTTTTTATATTATTTTCCACCTACCCCACCGAACCCTTCCTTTTCTTCTGAATGCCACCCGTTCTTCTTCATTTTCTCCTATCTCTTTCTCCGCCGCTCTCTCTTCTCCTTCTTCTTCTTCTCCTTCTTCTTTTTTTATTTTCTGCTTTGAGAATCATTTTCTTCCCTCTTCTCCGTTAACCCATCACAAGTTAACGCCGATCCTCTGAATACCCGTCATAGAGCTCTCCATCAACACCCCCTTTTTCCTCTGAATCACCGATCCACATGAGAGGGAGGGTGATTTCCGTCAACCCATCACCCATCTCCGTCAAAAGAGAAGATCGGACCCATCACCGATCTTCGATCTCCATATCCGTCAAAAGAGAAGATCGGACCCATCACCGATCTCCGATCTCCATCACTGATCTCCGATCTCCATCACCGATCTCCGTCAAAAGAGAAGATCAGGCCCATCACCGATCTCCGTCAACCTGATGAGAATCAACAAGCTTTCAAGGATCCATTGCAAGTTCCAGTTGGGCCAATTACAAGAGCAAGATCCAAGAAGATCAAAGAAGCACTTAATGGGCTGATTCAAGGGATTTGGGCTGATTCACATTCCAAGCTGGGCCCAAAGGAAGATAAAGGCATAATAAATTTAATCCAAGCTATTGAGGGCTGATCTGACTTAATTGGGCGCTATTTATGGCATGGAATTATGGCTGATTGACTTTCCAGCTCCAAATCAGTTAACAGATACTTTTTCTTATTTAGATCTTCTAATTTTGGACCAGATCTTCCTTAATTTTAGGCTTTTATTATTTAGAACGTTTTTTAGGGTTTTTCCTATTTTGGATCTGCTATTTTCAGACCAAATCAGGTTTTAATTAGGGTTTTATTATTTAGTACGTTTTTTAGGTCAAATTTGATTCCTGATATGGTTAGGTATCAATTAGGAGTTGTTCTATAATATATTTTCTTGTCTGTCAAGTTTTATGGAGCCCTTAAATAGGCCCCTAAGTCTGTAAACGTTTTTTTTGATGAATTATTGAATAAAAATCGGAAAAGGTGAGGCTTTGCTCTTCTCTTTGGTTCTTCAAGAACTGTGAACTTATCAAGGATTCTTCCTTGTGGCGTTCAAACTTTATACCTTTGGTTCGTGATTCCTTTATAATCATTGGGTCAAGGTTCTTTTACTTATACCTTTGGTTCGCGTTTCTTTTATAAACGTTGGGTCAGGGTTTCTATCAAATCTGAATTTTAGCTTTCTGGGGTAATATTCCAATATTGTTTGTTGGGTCTCAAAGCGAGTCTATTGAGGTTCGCATCACAACCCATCACCGATCTCCATCAACACCGATCTTCTCTTTTGTGGTTGATTTTTGATTTTTGTAGTTGATTTTTGAAGTTGATTTTTGATTTTGTGTCTGTGGAATGTGTATCAGTGGAATGTGTTTATCAGAGGAAGAGAGATGAGAGGGAGAGTTAGTTTGCAGTCGGAGAAGAGAGAGAAAAAAAGGAGCTAACAAAAATTATTAAAATAATCAATACACGGTCTACAGTGACCGTAGATATATCCACGGTCACTGTAGCATTTGTATAATTTTGCACAATTATACACCATTTTACAAAGACTGGTGTGGGTGGTTTTTTGGCTAAAATGTGTAAAATGAAGGTATTTTTGTATTATAGAAGACTTTCACTGACTGATGTGGATGCTCTAACATTGGTAAGAACCTGCCTCTATATCAATCACCAATACAAGAATACTTGAAACATTCTATACAAACAATTTATAAAACCAATGACCAATACAATCTATACAAACATTCTATACAAGCATGAGTAAAGCAATCCAATCTCCAAGTAGTTTATGTAAATCAAAAAAGAATGGGAGTTTGGGCTTATGGAGGATAAAATATGTTTTTTTTTTTTTGAGAAACGAGGATAAAATATGTTAATAAAGCATGTTAGCAAAATTAGGCTGGGCAATAACATCAAGACAAGATAAAATTTGGGTTCATTTGTTGAAATCAAAATACTTGAGATTGAAAAAGTATTCAAAAGCTAATAGGAGGGATCAATCATCCTGGTTTATGGAAGGAATTTAAAAAAGCAGGGCTCTAGTGACTAAAAGTGCTTGTTATGATGTCAAGTATGGAGGTCAATATTTGGGAGGATTGTTGGATCCTATCATTACCAAACTTTATCCTTACTCTTTCTGCCCACAAAAAAAAAAAAAAAAAAAAAAAAAAAAGATTAAAAAAAAGCATTATCCCTGTCCCTTTAGGAACAGTCCCAGATGAAACTTGTTGGGTTTTTTCAATTAAAATCCTAACTTGATTCGACCTAAGATACTAATACACTCTCCACTCTTTTTCTTATGAATCCAAAAGGTAATGTATATTCAAAATCACCACTCCATCCTCCTTCTCACCTGAAAAATTCCTTTGGACAAAAAAAAAAGCTTGTGAACTTTACTGTCAAGTCTGCTTTCCATTTAGATCAATCCCTTAGATTCCAAGACCCGAGGGATGTTTAAAATAATTTTTGTGGTTTTTACACACGCACACAGACATGTACTTCTATTGTGTAGAGAAATTGACAAATAAGCATACTATTAGGTTGCTACTGTAGTTGTTGATAGTGCAAAATGTCAGATATCGAGAATTGAACCTAGCACTTTAGTTTATGTCATGATAAACTGATATCGTATTTTTTTTTTTTTTACTTCAGATTGATGAGTGTCAAGAATTTTGTGATGTAAGGATTCTAAGGTTACACTTATATATATATATATATATATATATATATATATATATATAAAGGATTCTAAGGTAGTGGATATTGATTTGTCCAACTGAAAAACTTAGGCTTATTGTCTTTCTAGTACTCAATCACATGAGTTGTATGGGACAAGAAAATCTCAGCAACTTCTGAAATGAATGAGGTAGCATATTGGGTGAAAGTTTACTACATACTGTGGAAATTTATGACGAGGAAGAACTTAAAAAACAATAGCAAATGATCATGAAACAATTTTAGATATAATATTGACATTTGTTTCATCATCTTATTCTATCCTGCCAAAGCCTAAAAACCCATTGGGTTGGACCATACCATGTTTTCAGTTCACCAATTGAAGAGATGAGATCTGTTATAGATGAGGTCCGTAATATTACAAGTTTACCAATTGAAAAAACCAAAAACAATCTCTCAAAAATTGACAAAAGCAAGAGAAGAACAAAACAGATCAAAACAGAGCAGGGAGACAGAGAGACGGAGCGAAGAAGAGATTTAGAGAAAAATACCTGCTTTGTCGTGGGTGTGCGTCGATGTGGGCTGTGGCGAGAGGAGAGAGGCGAGAGGCAAATCACGGTGACTCTGTCAGTGGGAGAAGTAAAGAAGAAGATGGCTTCACGGTGACTGGGAGAAGTAACGCAGAAGAAGTTTTTTTTATTAATGGGACGCGAGTAGCAACTGAAGGCATCACTGGGTAGTGTAACTGAAAATTTTGGAGAAAGGATGTAGAGACATGTAATTGAAAACTGAGTCTAAACATGTATTTTGTAATTTTTGAGTGGAAATGAGTTTTGAGTAGAGAGTTATGAGTTATGAGTTTTGAAAATTGAAATACGACAATTGAGTTAACTCTAAACCATACGTACCCTAATTCTTCTTATTAAAAATAGAAAAATAAAAACAGCATTAACTCTCTGTCCATCGTCATCTTCAACTTCTCTCCCTCTCTCACATGATCTTGTGTTCAGGAAACAAGTGAAATTTTTATTATTATTTTATGTCTGGGAGTGTTTGATTGCTTCGTTCATTTGCCACCACCTGTGAAGCTGTTCTTTTATGGGGCCATGCTTTTCGTGTTGCACCACCAGTGACAGAGTGTTTGATTGCTTCGTTCATTTATTTATTATATTATATCCATTCTTTCCTATATAATTGAGTACTGAGTTAATGGCGGTGATGCAGGAGATGATAAAGAAGGAAGTGAGGAGTTATATGACCGGGTTAAAGGAGCAAACTGGAGCTGGGTCTGGGATTTGTATGGGTATGGGTATGGGTATGGGTATGAAAGGTGAAGATGGGTTTAGGGAAGTGGCTGTGAAGAAAATCGGAGTTAGTAGGATCGATTAGTTGTGAAGGGGATAAAAAAAAATAAAAACACTGGATCTTTGGTTTTTTTTTTTTTTCTTTAAATTGTGGTAGTTAGCGAATGAGTAAATGTACAGAGAGAGAGAGAGAGAGAGAGAGAGAATGAATCCAAGCGAAGAGGATTTTTAGAAGGGACTTTGATGGAGCAGAGTACGAACTTTTTTTTTTTTTTTTTTTTTTAAAATTTTTGTTTTGGCTTCTGGCCTTGTTCAGAGAGCTGCTTTAGGAAACAAAAAAAAAAAAAAAAAAAACATGCTGCCAAAGAAGGAAAAAAATGGAAAAGAAATTCTATATTTTTGTCGAATTATCAAAAATTTATCGTTTTGGGACTTTTTTCAATCGTTTTCTTGTCTATTTTTCTCCATGGTGTCCTTTTTTTAATTATATTTTGTTAAAGTTTAAAACTTGAATCCGAAAAAATCCAAGTGTTTAATATAAAAATAAAAGGAAAAAGAACTGGAATGCAACAGGACAGTGGAATAGACATGAGTGAGTTTTTGTCAACAATGATTTATCATACTTTTTATTTTGACAAGGCATGATATATACTTTGGGTAAAGGATAAAAACAAAAACCATCAATTGTCAGTTACTGCTCATGTCATCTGTACAAAGGCAAGTTCATAGCTGGGAATGGTAGATCATATCACGCTTGTCAGTGTGTATTTTTAGTCATGGAGTACAATGATTTTTAGGTCAATTGTTCGTGGCCAGGGTTGTGTTGAATTGGGTCGGTGAATGTGATGCTTAAATGGATAACATTCACCGAGTTAATGCTGATGACAGAGAGTAGAGAGTTAACGCTATTTTTACTTTTTTTTTTTTTTTTTAATAAGAAGAGTTAATGACATAATTATTAATTTTTAGAGAATAATAATGACATAATCATGAGTTTTTTTTCACACTTAGATTTAATGTAAATCAATGATTCAAAAAAAGTGTATTTCTTATAAAGTTATACTAGATGTAACTTTAACCATCTCTAAATTTAAATACCTCTCGTTTACAAAACATGCATTAATCAGACCCCAATGTTTCCATTTTTTCCGGTCAAACACCTTGCTCCTCCATAGGCACTGCCTTGGCCAGAGGCGAGTCCCGACACACCGGACATGTAGCATGCAGCAGTAACCATGAGTCGACACATTCAACATGAAAGAGATGACCACAATAAGGTAAAAACCGCAACACATCAGTGTCTTTATAATCAGCCAAGCATATCGAACAGAATGCTGTGGTAGAGTTGCCCGTGCCTCTGTGGAGCTTTGCTTGGCTGTAGATGAGTTTTGGGTAGTTTTCTAGAGTGACTTTGTTGATTGCATCTTGTTGTGCTGTTGTGAAGGTGCCAATTTTGTTGGATGGCGCGACAGTACAATAGCAAAGCAATGCTACAATCATGATCAAGACGAGCAGGAAAACCAAGAGCATAATGGGATATGTAAACACGCTTAGATTAATTGAAGACATTGTTAGAATCTAAAATGAAATGGAAGAATGGGGATTGTATTTGGAGTTGAAAATGACAACGCGTGAGAGACTTTGGTGGTGTTGTTAATTTAATGAAGGAAATACTTTCTGTAGTTTTGGGATGTACGTATCTGGTGAATGTTTATGTTTGCAGCTTTTTAGTATGTATATTTCAAGTTGCCATATGGGGGTTGTTAATTGGTCTTATAATATTGCTTAAGTGCAAAATGCTTCCCTACTTGTACTAAAATTTATAAGCTCAATCAGATTAATAATTATTATTATATTTTTTTAAATTATGGAAATAGACAAAGTCGTTGTCGTGATGATTAGTTTTTTATTTTTCGAAGGCGAGAGGCAAGGGTGGCACGCACTCTTGTACAGTTTTATGGCTTTCTCTATTATTTTTGGTAATGGCTCTTTTCCAGTGGGCAACTGGACACGTTAGGATACAACACGTATTTAAGAGTAGGCACATGTCTGTATTGCAATGTGTTGATTCAATGACATTGACCACTGGACACAAGCTTCTCCAATTATTTTTCATACAAAATTTATCTAAAATTTTACTAAATTTTCTAAGTAGGTTTTAGAAACCCAAGTTCTGCTAAGTGGTTTTTACAAATTACATAAATTTTTTGAATAAATTTTTTTTTTTAGATAGAGACAATAATTTATTTATTTTTATTAATTTGTTGGATAAAATAACAATAAGTATTTTAACAAAACAAACAACATGTATCTAAGTTTCAATTGAAAGAGACACCAACTTATTTGTTCTTATCAATTTCTTTAGATAAAGTAACAATAATTGTTTTAACAAAATATGCAACATGCTTTTTAGATAAAATAACAATATTTATATATATATATATATATGTATATATATATATATAAAACAGATAATTGGTATTTTTTTTATTATAGTTTTTTATATTTCTTATGAAAATGGTATTAATTTTTTTTTTAAAATAATTTATTAACAAATGTCTTATAGGCACCTGTTAATTGAACCATTTACTTTTTGCAACTAATATCAAGATTGATGTTTATTATACACACTCTAATCACGAGTGCGAGGTGTGTGTGCAAATTGTGTGAATTAACTTATGTGCAACAACATTTACCCTGATATGAATATCCCAAGAAAAGCACATTTCCATGAAAAATGCTGCTCCGAAAACAGATGGTGTAAAACTAAATTAAACTTTATGTATTGAAGAATTTCAGTTCTCAAATATATAGTATGGTCAACCCAATAACCAATTACGTCCATATAGACATGATCAACACAATTATTTCTTTAACAATAACTCTGATAAGCAGCATGAGCTATGTTTGATTATACTTTATCTTCGAAATAAATCTCTAATGAGAAAAGCGGTAGTCCTTTTGGTGGTGCAGTTTGACTTCGATGATGATGATGACACTTGAGCTTGTGGGAATGAGCGGCTTGCCATAGATAGTTCATGGTAAAGACCATAAAACCAAAAGGAACTTAAATTTATCAATCAAACTGTGTCTTACAAAAGTGAACC
This sequence comes from Lithocarpus polystachyus, assembly GCA_033629205.1. NCBI lineage: Eukaryota > Viridiplantae > Streptophyta > Magnoliopsida > Fagales > Fagaceae > Lithocarpus > Lithocarpus polystachyus. Next base: position 24,845,220 of record CM066172.1, read on the forward strand.
CAAGATTCTTATATAGACTTCCAATACTTCGGTCTATATAAATGAAGGCTATATCTTATGTCTGCACCAAGTCGCCAGAAAAAAATGTCAAATTTTTTTTTTCGAGAAGAAGGTGTTGTGTATGCTAGAATGCTAGATGCTTTATTTGGGTTCTCCTGACATGGTTCTCTCAATGTAGTTAATTTATTTCTTTTAATGTTGGGTCACTTTATAAAAAGAAGGGCCATTTTAGTTAGTTTTTGTAGGAATTTAATTAGATTAAAATAATATGATTTATAACCAAAAAAAAAATTATAATAATGACATAGAAATGTGAGATTTCAAAAGTTTATAACATAATGTTAACAAAAAAGTTAACAAAAAAAAAAAAAAAAACAGAAAGTCAATAAATTTATCAAATGTGAGATGGATTGATGAATTTACAATATTATATTATAGTATTCGTCGTGTGTGAGAATATATTGATTGGGACATGCATATGTGATGATATATTTTATTAGAAATTACAGGTGAAAGGTTATTATTGATTAGGAAGTCACTTTTTAAAATGTGTTATTACTTTCTTCTACGTTTGGCTCGCGTAGAATAGGACTACAATTTGAATTAACCTTCTTTTATTTATTTTAATGGAAACCTAATCCAGATCTCTAAATATGAAGACTCCAAACAATTTTAAAGGACACTGATAACATTCAATACAAAAGTAGACTTTATGCTAAAATTATAAGACTAAATTAGTAAAAAATTATTAAAAAGTTCTAACTAAGGAATATAAGAAAACTAATGTGATAAAATCATTTAAGGGTAGAGCCGGGGAAGGTCAATAGGGGGTAGTTGCCCCTCGATCGGCCCTCCCATATATAATTCTTAAAGTGTGATATGCATGATTGTTGCTATGCTATGTATTTTATGACGTGTTTTGCCCATTAGTTTCCGGCTTTGATAAGTACATGTCCACAGTGCACTCATTTAACAATAATTTACATATATATATATATATATATATATATATATTTTTATAACTTTTACTTTAAAAAATATGGTTTGTTAATCTATTTTCCCACCTTCCTAATCCCATGTTAAACTTTGAATTTTTCCTATTAATTTTTTTTCATAGATTTACATTATGTATTTGTTTCATTTATATTGCAATTTATTAAAGAAAAAAAAATTATGTTTTACCCATGTCTTTTAAAAGACCAAAACCTATATATAAAAAGAAAGTAAAAGGTTGAAAAAAAAAAAGCAAGAGTTTTAATTGAAATAGAACAAAAAAAAACATTATTATTGCGTTTAAAGTGCAAGTATACAATCATATGTTTGTATTTATTCTGTACTTAAATATAATTATACCTAAGTTTTGTCCAATGTTATAAAAAAAAAAAAACTCAAATTCTAATGTAACAATTTATTCTTCTCCTCAAAAATTTGTATATAAGCAATAAAATAATATACAATTCAAAGTTTGTATAATTACTAAAAATCTTTTCATAAGTGAAATTTTCAATAAATAAATAAAAACACACATACGCAATGGTATATTTAAGGTTAACTCTTAATGGATAAACACAATATAAGAAATATATTGTTATTTAATAGATTTTCTATATTAAGAATATTGCTTAGACCTCACATGAATGAATTTTACTATATAAATTAGTCTCAAGTATTCACATGTATGTATGTTTATTTGTGCATCATTGATAAATTTGTTCCCTCTGACCTCAAATCCTGGCTCCAACATTAATTATTATAGGGCTATGGGTTTTAGTTAGATTAATTAATAAAGTTTATTATTGTTAAATAAAGGATTAAGTATGTTTGAATTCTATCCATCCAAAAAATCAAATGGAGTCATAATAATCAAATGATACAGTAATCATCTTGTAGTCTACACAATTAAATCTACGGTATCTATAATAATAATAATAATAATAATAATAATAATAATAATAATAATAACACTCCTGCATAATGGTGCCAATTATGAATCTTAACAATATATTTTGCTAAACATTATCGAGACGATTCATAGATTAAAAATCATTTAAATAAAATTAAAGAATTTTTAAATTTCTTCTAATTTTTTTTTTAATTTGGTTCAAATTAGTGGAGAAATTGACTTATTTTCATACTTTGAATACTATTATATATTAGATAATATATATGGGCAAAATTAGCCCACCAATTGTTTTAGAAAAAAATCTCTAAGATTATTATTTTCATTTTGATATGTCTTTTATAAAAACTAGTGTGTAACCTTGTGTATATGCACGGGTACATTTAAAAACAATTACAAATACATAATATATATATATATATATATGTATATATGATTTGAAATCTAATTGAATCTAGACTCTTCGGTTTTTGTCTCAAATAATTCACTTGCCACAAAAATTAACAAATTAGATGGGACATATGACGCAAAATTAAACTCCAATTAAAATTCAATCTAAAATCTAATTGAATTTAGACATTTTGATTTTTGTATCTAATAATTCACTTGACACAAAAAATTTAAAATTAAATGACACGTGACACAAAATTAGATTCCAATTTAGAATTTAATTAAATTTTCTCTTGCTTTAACTATTAATATATATATGATTTATAAATTTGAATTTTTTTAGTTATATGATTATGTTTTTTATAGTTTATTATATTGAACTCCTCGTTTTCTACATTAAATTAACTAATTTGGCACAAAAATTTAAAATTTAAAATTAGATGAAACACGTGGTGCAAAATTAAACTCTAATTGAAATTCAATTTTTACTTCAATTAACTCATTTGGCACAAAATTCTAAAATTTAGATTAGATGAGACATGTGGCATAAAATTAGACATTAATTGAATTTCAATTTGAAATTTAATTGGATTTTCTTTGTGTTTTACCTATTATTATTATTATTATTATATATATATATGTAAGGACACAAATTAGGCGATTGGGCCTGTTAACAGAATAGCTGGAGGCCCAAACTGTATTTAATATCCTAACAATGAATTTGTAAAGAGAGTGGATTGAAGATCACTGGATTAGACACGTATGGGTTGAAAGCCCAAGTATGGTAATGACCAGATGTGTATTGATAAGATGATCAAGGGTTACAATATTCTCTTCGGCACTGTCCGAGGAGTGTGTGTTCATACAAATATTGTTTGGACTTTTCTCTTTCTTTCTCTCTTTCTCTCTCTGTTGCCTTTGTCCTCTGGATCCCCCTCTTTTAGTTCTCTTTCCTTCTATTTATATGCCCTCCTCCATTGCATGGGCTTTTCTTCATACTTGTCTCATCCGCCCCCATCCCGAGCCTTCCTAGGGCAGCTGTAAAGGAGGAGGTCGTTGTTCAGGAGTCTTTTCTCATTAATGCGGCCATGATATTAGCTGCAGGGTCATAAATGTGGTGACAGCAGCCTTTTGCTTAATATCTGATTTTCGCCATCTGTTCCTACGGTCAACACAAATCGGGGGATTCTTTGGGAGAGATAAGATCGAGGCTGGTGCACTGATCTGGGACACCTTTTTAATAGTCCGAGCAAAAGGTCTTCTCGGACAAGGCTTTCTCCCACGAGATTCACACTTCAGCATCAAATCAGGCTGGGCAAATTCTTCAAGAGATGTAGTCCTCAGATGTATAGGTCTCCTCGGACAGGCTCACGGCCCAGGATCTGATGTTGGGCCTTTTGCCCCTACAATATATATATATATATATAGATTAATAACCTATTAATTGTTACAAAATTTTATCAACAGGTGAAAATTAGAAAAGCTCTATTGAAATTGAAATTGAAGGGGCACTATCCTATCATAATTTTGCTCAAAACAACATATATTATTTTAATGTGAAATTCTTCTTTCTTTTTCTTCTTTTTTGAGAAACCTTTTTATGTGCAACTCCCCTAAAAAAAGGTTTTATTGTACATATATGTCTTATTTCATAATATATGTCTTATTTCATAATATTTTACTATGTTTTTATTGTATTTCCCCTTTAAAAAAAGTTTTGTTGTACATATATGTTTTATTTCATAATATTGTGCTTCTCCGATTGCAGGTAAGGTATCAATAAAAAAGAAAAAAAAGAAAAAAAAAAGGAACATGTGTTAAAAGGTCCACTTGTTACTTTCTTTTTGCTACCACATAACCCATTAGAGCATCCACAAAAGTGGTGCTAAAAAGTTAAAAAGCTATTTTTAGCACCACTATACATAAAAAGAGTGTTGCAGCAATGAAGGTATAGGTAAATTTTTTACCTACCTTGCTATAGTGCACAGCTATATATGACTGTGCACTGTAGCTGAGAGCTAAAAAAAATTACTTTTTTATTCTCCATCTGATTAAAATACTATTTGTTTGTTGTTTTTTTTTTTTTTTTTTTCTATTCTTTTTACCCAACCCGTGACTCACTCTTAACTCCCCCTGAACTTTCAAGACTCTCAACTCTCTTAAACTCTCACTAACTCTCAACTCTCTCAAACTCTCACCTCTGAACTCTCACCTCTCTGTCTCACTGCCACCGGCATCAACATCATCGGCCCACTCGTTGACCCACTTTGTTGAAGTCCCAAGCCGACCCACGCCTCCGATCCAAGTTGCCGATCCACGCCTCCAATCCACACCTTTGATCCACTCCTCTGACCCACTTCAACCCGACTCGACCTCTCCGCCTCTCTTCTCTTCTGTTTGACCCACCAAGTCTGAAGTCAGGTGAGTTGCCTCTTCGCCTCTCTTCTCTGATGCTCTGACCCATCTCGCATTCATCATTCATCATGTAATGCTTGGGATTTTTGATTGGGTAATTGGGTAATTGGAATGATGAATTTTTCATGTTAGTTGGGAATTTTCTGTTTGCAGGGAATTTATATTTGTTGAATCAATTGGAATGTATTGGGAATTTTCTATTTGCAGAAATTTATGTTTTTGTCTTTTTTTTTTTTTTGAGAGAATCAATTTATGTTTTTGTCTTTAAATGTTAGTTTGAGAATTTTTTGTGTGTAGAGAAGGTTACAATTTTTTTTTTTTTTTTTGGTTTCTGGCAGCGGCAGCGATGGCGGCAATGGAGGTAGCAATAGTGGCAGGGTAGCGGTTATGGTGGTTGTAATTTTTTTTTTTATTGTAATGGATATTTTATTTTATTGTAGTGATTATATTATTTTATTGCGATATTTATATTATTTTATTATGTTGAAAGCTAAAATGAATTCACTGCTGCTAGATGTTTCGTAAAATGAGTAGGTAAAATAGATAAAATAACGGTTTGTGATACTAAGTAGCTAAATGATGCTCTTATGCAGCAATTGATACAACAAAACCTTTTCCTTTTTTTTTTTTTTTTTTTTTAACTAATAAATGTATCCAAGGAAAATGTTATTTTTACATCTAACTAACACGAATGAAGTCTGAAAATAAGCAAATCCAATGAAACGTGTTGTTTATCACTGCTGAGTATTGACTTTACCAGCGGGTTTTTTCGTCACCTTTGTTGTTGATTACTGGCCATATACCTTGCATTACGTGTTTGACTTTTTTTGAGTAGCTACTGTTGTTTATATGAATTTATGCATTTCCTTTGTCAGCCGTACCGACTAGAAAATTTAATCAATATTTAATTTTATATGACAGAATGAAAAAAAAAAATGTAAATATTGATTAAATTTTAAAAAAATTATTCTTTGCTTTAATTTTGTTAAATGGGTTAGTCGTGTCGACTTGTTTATCAGATTTTATCAAAAATGAAAAAAAAAATTTATGAAAAAACAAACAAATAAAATTTTTTTAATATAAAATTCAGAACTAACGAGTAATTGCATTACAAATAATCATTTAAAACTAAAGTATATCACAATATCACAAATAATTACTCACAATATGTCAAAGAAAATAAACCACAACAACTAATAAGTTTATATACATAGAGTTTGAAGGATATATTGGTAAAATGTTATTTACTTAAACAAGTCCGATGGGTTAAATGAGTTCTATATGTTCAACACTAACTCAACCCATTTATTAAATGGGTCAGCTGTGTCAATACCCGAATATGACACGAATTCGTTAAGCTTCAACCCATAACTTATTAATTTCATGTTGTGTCGTGTCAGGTTCACATGTCGTGTCTAATTTTGTCATCCCTACTTTAAGTTTTCTATTGTAGTTGTGTGCACAAAACCGGGGTAGTTTGCTTCCGAAGCATGATAAATGCATGTTCTTTTCTTTCAACAGGCTCACATAAAAAATGAGTTCCAATCCTATAACTTTTAAATTTAAGGGTTATATCAGTAGGTGTCTTTAGAACAATTATTAATAAATTATATTAAAAAATGTTTACCACTACTTTATCAGAAAATATAAAAAAGCTATTAAAAAAATTAATTGTTTTATATCATTTTTTTCATTAAATATTTCTGAAAATAGTTTTTAAATTAATGCTTTAAGACATTCGTTAATATTTCCCTAAAGATAATTAGTGACACCTATTATTATGTGAGAGAAGAAATACACATTTATTGTGTGCTCCCAGTATTAAATAATTACTCCAAAACAGAAAAAGAGCAAATTAATAGTGAGTTTATGAGACTGATTTCATGGGTGATGCAGCTACCAAGAAAAACCAAAAAGAATGTAAAAAGAAAAAAAAGAAAATTTCACAAACACCTTATATTTTTCATGATCATAGCCAAAACAGAAAAAAGAAAAAAGAAATGTAAAACGTACCGTAACAAACCACAATAATGAATAAGGCAGAGAATTCAAATGTACAATCACTTACAAATACATGTGTGAAAGTCACCCATATATGTGTTCAATTATGAAGTCAAGAGTGTTGCTTTACTTGAAGGCTCATTAATTACCAAGCAGCCCGAATTTCATAAAAGTGAGAGTTTTATGTATTGAGTATGACCTTTTCAATATCGCTCCACTGAAAGAGCTGTCTCAGCAAGAGGCGAGTTCCGACACACGGGGCACGTAGCTCGTTGCTGTAACCACGGGTCAACACACTTGACATGAAAGAGATGACCACAATCAGGCAACAAGCGCAACACATCCGTGTCTTTGTAATCAGCCAAGCATATTGAACAGCAAGAAGCAGTAGAATTTCCCTTGTGGAGCTTGGCTTGGGCGTATATGAGCTTCGGATAGTTGCGTAGAGTGGCTTCGTCGAGACCTTGTTCAATGGCGTTGATGGAGTGTTGTTGGTCACCGGTGGTAAGGTTCCTGATCTGATGAGGACCGGCCGGAGGCAAAGAATGCTTGCAGAAGGAAATAAGTATTTTCATTACCATAATGAAGATAATGAAAAGGAACAATCCGGTAGCAAATAAAATATCGCTCATATCAAAGTTGTCATTAGAATAATCTTCTACAATATGAATTGGATTGGTTGGGATATGTAGAAAAGAGAGAGTTAAGGCAAAGGGTTTGATGAAAGAGATTTGTTGGGCAAATGGATTTGTTAATTAATGAAGAAAATGTATCTGGTGATTGTTTAGCTAGTCGGATACATTAGAAGTCACTGTCCGAAGAAAAAATCTACCCGACTCTGTCCTATTTGACAAATTCCAATGGATTGCTTCTCTTTTTCTTGATTTTATAAGTAGAGAAAAAGATGTTTCGGCAGATGATCTGTCTTTCCAATTTTATTTTTTATTTTTTTTGGGGGTATATATAAGCTTTAAGAAAGTTAAAAAAAAAAAAATGAAAAAGGAAAAATGATAATTGTTTTCAACATTAGTTTTTTTTTTTTTTTTTTAGTTCAATAAATTTTTTTTGATACAAGATATAAATTTTATTCTAACTTAATCTAAGTGTATATGTGTGGAAAACTCCCTCTTAGAGACTTGTACCCCGGTCTTTGCCCTATACACCCCACAAGTACTTATATTTGTGAAGTGACCACCACACGTGCACGGTGGTGGATAGTTCATCATTAAGCTGTTCACCTTTTGGGGGAATTATAAACTATATAAAGTACTCATGAGTCGTTCATCCAAATAAAAAGATAAAAAAAAAAAAAAAAAGCAATTATGAGTCATGAACATATATATATTTTCTTTTACTTTTTGAGCAATACCTTTGGTAGGTATTTAACGTGTCAAAGAACCAAGGCAGTTATTATTTTTTAATTATACTTTTTATTTAGAATTTATGTGACAGTGGATGAAAAATAATCTTAAAAAAAAAAAAACTAGTCAATAATCAATAATCCATTTAATATATGAAAAAATTTAAAAAATATATATTTTTTAATTATTAAATTATATATGATGATATTATAAAATATGCATGTTATAATAATATTTGTTATTTTTCTTTTCAATATATGCCCCACTATTATAGCATACATATAATATATGAAATAGTATGATCAGGCCGACTGAACCATAGATGTAAGTGATGCATTGCCTAAGGCCCCAAATAAAAGAAGGCCTTCACTTGTATTCATATATACTTCATCCGTCCCAATTTGTTTGTCCTGTTTGAAAAGTTAAATTTTTTAAGGGAATATCATTTATTGTCTTGTCTGCCTTATAAAAATGTATAAATTTATAAAACTATCTTTAAATAAATTTATCAGTTTTTTTTTAAAGAGCTATTGTTAATGAGGCAATTAAAAAGGAGCTCCAATTAGATTGATTTTTTTAAATATTTGTTAGTTTTCTTTTCAAATAGATTTGAAAATAAAGTAGGGGTATAATAGGAGCATTAGTAAATTAATAACTTTAATTTTTAGAAACAGGACAATATTTTAGGGCATCCCAAAATGAAATAGATGACAAACAAACTTGGATGGAGAGAATATATATATATAATATTTATCTATATATTTTAATTAAAAAAATTTTAAGTCCTTTTACTGGTTAATAGATATATTAAAAATGCCCCATTGTATCCCAAAATACAAAAGATTAAAAAAAAATGGTCAAAATCCAGCTAACAAATTAAAATTAAATCATAGGAGACAAATTCATTAACTGATTTTGAAATCTACTAAAATCAAAATTAATACCAGACAAATTCATTAATAATATAACGTATATGTCTTGAAATATGCTAGAGATTATAAATTTCTAAAAAAAATAAAATACAGAAAACAGAAATAATAAAAAATCTCTGGTCTCTATATATCTCTGTCTTTCCATCTATATTATTACCTTTCTTTTCTTTCATTCTATCATTCTTTGCAATAGTTTCACTACCTTCACAGTGGTGGACGGTGTGTGTTGCTGCTGTGTGTGGGCATAGCAATCTGAGGTAACCTCCTCTCTCTTTTCGAAATTTTCATGAAGATTGAAGAGTATGGTTTGTGATAGTTGATAAGTGTTGGCTTATTTTCATTTTTTTTAACTGCACACTGGCCATTGCACAGTTGATAGGACAACACACTGATTTTTTTTTTTTTTTTTTTTTTGATAAGATGTATAATGACATTAACACAAGAAAAGGAATACAACAGGGGCCAAAGCCTACAACAATCAACCAAGACTTGATTGAATCAGGTGATCTAATAAAAGCGGAAAACATCTTTCCAAACATAACTAACATTATTACACTTGGAAAACTGGGCGAGCTCATGAGCAGCCCTGTTGTAGTCCCTTTTCACGTGTTGAAAGGAGCAGCTTAAAAAGGACGATTTCACAAGCTGAATCCTTTGAATTAGATGACCAGTTTCACTGCCACGGAGATCTTGGGATATTGCCTGGATGACTGAGGTAGCATCTGATTCGAAGATGGCATTGGGAATGGCCATTTCTTGAGCCAAGAGGACGCCCTGCTCCATTGCAAAGAGTTCAGTCCAATCAGCTGGGTAGTGCAAAGGCAGTGCTTTGCTAAGAGCAACGACCACATTTCCACCATCATCACGAATGATCACATCTACTCCCGACACCCCAAGACCATACAAGGATGTTGTGCCATCTACGTTGACTTTGAAGAAACCAGACTGAGGAGCTTCCCAACCTACGTTAGAAGGTTGCTTTGTGGGAAAGAGCACCGAGTTGGCATCTTGAAAATCCTCCACACTTCTCGCCATTTCCCAGATTTGTAGAGGGGAAAGACTCTTTTCATTATAAGCACACAGATTTCTATTATGCCAAATTGACCAAGAGATCGCAAAAAGGTATTCCAAGTGCACGATACAAGGGCTTGAACATATTTTGTGCACTAAATCTATGAAGTTCGATGCATTCAACAGCAAATTCATTGGGTGATCTTGCCAAAGCGACCACACTAAGAGAGCAAAATCGCTTGAGATTAATGCATGTATGAGACTTTCAGGCTCTTCCCTACAAACAGGATAGTCAAAACTAGATTGAATACCCTTCTCCACCAGTTTTGCATACACAGGGAGGCCATTCACACAAGCTCTCCTAGAAAAGATCTTAATTTTTGTAGGGAGCTTCAACTTCCACAGATTTTTCCAAAGGTGGGCATTTGAGTCTCCAGAAGAGCTTTTCCCCACATCCATATCAACCTGGAGTTTAGCAACAATGAAATAAGCACTTTTGACAGTGAACACGCCCCTTTTATTCCTAATCCAAATAAGATTATCTTCTGGTAAATTCTGACTTAGTGGGATTTTCAAGATAGTGTCCGCTTCAAAAGGTAGGAAAAGGGCCCTTACAACATTGGTTTTCCACCACTTAGTCTCTTGATCAATGAGAGAGGAGATCATGGGAAAGTCCTCAAATTCCCTAGGAAGGGTGATAAATTTGTATGTGGAAGGAGTAGGGAGCCATTTATCCTCCCAAATGTGAATTAATCGCCCATTTCACACTCTCCAACGAGTTCCACTCTTAATGACTTCAAGACTATGAAAAATACTTCACCAAGTGTATGAGGGGTTGCTGCCTAGGCTTGCATTTAGAATATCATCGTAAGGAAAATACTTTGCCTTTAGGATACGGGTTGCTAGGGAGTATGGGTTTGTAAGAATCCGCCAAGCCTGTTTTGTGAGCAAGGCAAGATTAAAAGCTTGCAAGTTCCTGAAACCCATTCCACCAAGGGATTTAGGCTTGCACATTTTCTTCCATCCGACCCAAGCAATCTTAGTCTCCGGTTGCTTCTGGCCTCACCAAAAGCTTCTTATCTCTCTTTCAAGGTCTTCACATAGGCTTTTTGGAAGAAGGAAACAACTCATTGTGTAGGAGGGAATGGCTTGAGCCACCGCTTTAATAAGAATTTCCTTACCCCCCAAGGAGTGCAACTTACCTTTCTAACCAGCCAGCTTCTTGCAAACCTTCTCTTTTATCTCTGCAAAAATCAACTTTTTTGACCGTCCAATTATGGAGGGGAGGCCAAGGTACTTTGTGTGGCGAGAGTCATTCATAGGCCCAAGGATGCATATGATTTCATCTTTAAGCTCTTGAGAAGTGTTTGGGTTGAAGAAAATTGAAGACTTATTCGTGTTGATCTTTTGCCCCGAGGCAGATTCATAGGTGTTGAGGATTTCCTTAAGCTTACTTCATTCAGTACCATTAGTGTTACAGAAGAGAAGGCTGTCGTCAGCAAAGAAAAGGTGACTGATTTTTGGAGATCCCCTACAAATGGATATACCATTTAGCTATTGACATCTTGCTGCTTCATTTATAAGAGCCGACAAGCTTTCAGCACACAACAGGAACAAATAAGGAGACAAAGGGTCACCTTGTCTAAGCCCCCTAGTAGGCATAATGCTTCCATGACTGAATAAGTTACCGAAGTTATACATTTCATCACCAGACCAATCCAAGACTCATTAAAGCCCATCTTCCTCATTACCATTTCAATAAAGGACCACTCAACTCTATCAAATGCTTTGCTCATATCCAGCTTTGCCGCCATAAAGCTATCCTTCCCACCCTTTTTATGTTTTAGGTAGTGCATAATCTAATAAGCCACCAAGACGTTGTAAGTGATGAGCCTATTAGCCACAAAAGCGCTTTGATTTTCTGAAATGATATATGGAAGAATAGCTTCAAGACGATTAGCCAAAGTTTTAGAAATAAGCTTATATACCACATTGCAGAGGCTGATTGGTCTAAAATCAGTCATTCTCTGAGGATTTTTATTATTTGGCACAAGGGCTATATTAGTTCTATTAATTTCAAATATAGGCATCTCAGAATTAAGAACATTTAGAACTAAATTAGAGACATTAGTGCCTATTATGCTCCAATATTTTTGAAAGAAAAGGCCGGACATACCATCAGGACCAGGAGATTTAGTAGGGTGCAGTTGCTTAGGTGCTGTAACAACTTCTTCTTTGGTGAAGCCTCTGGTCAACTCTGTGTTCATTTCGTCCGTCACCTTGATTGTGATGAGATCAATAACCTTCTCAATCTGGTTCAGAAAGGAAGTAGTATATATTTCCTTAAAATAGTATATAGCAGCCCTAGCAATACTATCTTGATCACCACACCAATTTTCAAATTTATCCTATATACCTAAGATAGTATTTTGTTTCCTTCTTTCCAAAGCTCGGGCATGAAAAAACTTCTTATTCCTGTCTCCCTCCTGAAGCCAGTGAGCCTTTGATCGTTGACACTAGTAAATTTCTTCACTATCAAGTAGATCATTGATTTCTTTTCTTGCTTGGTTTATTTCATCACCCAACAGACCATCCCTATCTAATTGAACCAGGGAACTTAGCCGTTACCTTTTCTCCTGGATTTTCCTCGGAATTTGACCAAAAGTAGCCGAGCTCCAAGCCTTAAGATCAACGGCATAGGCATTTAGGGTAGCGACCGTACCTTCTACCGTATTCACATTGCCCACATTACTCCAAGTTGCCTCAATGATATCCTTGCATGCCTCATATTTTGTCCACATAGCCTCAAAGTGGAAGCGTCGTGCACGGGGTTGTTTAGGAGCTCTAGGGTCTGCTACATATAAAACACAATGATCCGAAGTGGATTCCACCAGGTGGTTAACTCTTACCTCACCAAACTTATCAATCCATTCACTAGTTGCAAGAGCCCTGTCCAACCTCAAATATACCCTACTGTCTCCAATCTGCATATTGCATCAAGTAAAATCCGACCCCGAATAGCCTAAGTCTTTGAAACCACAAAGATTGACCATATCATAGAATCTATCCATCTGAATTTGTGGTCTTGTAGGCCCACTTGATTTTTCTTCCATTGAAAGAATCTCATTGAAATATCCAAAACAAAACCAAGAGAGTTGAGATTGATTCTTTAAATACGCAAGAAAATCCCAAGATTTCTGCCTCATGTGTGTTTGGGGGTGGCCGTAGAAGCCTGTGAGTCTCCATTTAAAATTTGAGTTCTCCTCTGTGACAACAGCATCAGTGTGGTGGCTGCCAAAACTTTTAATCTCCAAATTAATCTCTCTCATCCACAAGAGTGCCAAGCCATCGCTGCGACCTTGACAAGGGACATAGAGCCCATTTGCAAACCCAATTCTTTCCTTTATTCTCTCCATATGTCTCTTTCTTACCTTAGTCTCTGAAAGGAAGACTATTTTGGGATCCCAACATCGCACAAGGTCGTGTAATGCTCGAACTGACCGGGGCTTCCCAAGCCCCTGGCAGTTCCAACCTAAAGAATTCCTCGCCCCGGCGGTGCTGCCTTGCAGCCATCGTCGATAACTCAATTTCTTCATGAACACCTCCATTAAAACCCTCACACTTCCTTTTTCTGACTAGATTTTCTTCTCCCTCTGCGAAGAGCAGAGCAATTTGGCGTTTTAAACCTATGTTTGGACTTTGGACTTGTTTTTCTTTACTTTGGGCCAGACCTTGCACCCTTGCAATTTTCTTTATATGGCCTTTCCCTTTTTGACTTTTAACAATTTCTTGGGCAGGACAGCACACTGCTGATTACACTACACACTACACACTACATATTAGCACTAGAGCAATCACAGCCAGCCGATCCACAGGCCTCACACTTTATCACTAAAGGCACTAACTTAGCCACTGTTACATTGTACACGCATAGACACACACTATCCCACCCATGGTACCGTCTCTTTTACTTTTAATTTATCCATTATTATTTTTTTGATACGAATTTATCCATTATTATTTTAAGTTATCAAACCAATTGATAATTTGATAACCTATTTGTATTATAGTGATATTAACTTATTAAACCATGTAATCATTTAATTTTTAGAAGAACTTAAATACAAAAATTTAACTAGTAATTTTGCATCTCAGAAAACAAGAAAAATATATTTTAAATAAAAAATAAAAAAAATTCAATAATTATTATTTAATTAATATTTAAATATAAAAAAATCCCAATTAAAATTCTTGCTTTAGCCCCCAAAGTTGTTGAGCTAGTTATGAGTATGACATGACATGTCAAAGAATGGAGTTAGTCAAATCAGCAATGAACCTAAAATTTAACGGTTAGATTTTCAAAATTCACATTTAATATAAAAATATATAAAAAGTTTGAAGAGCTTCTCTCTAAATTAGTTTGTATTGAAACTTTGTTCAATTCAATGACCCGCCCCTTGGTTGAAATAAGCTACCGTGGCAATTTGTGTTTAGATCAACGAAATGAAAATGGCTTTTGGCAAGGCTATGTGTATTGGCAATGAACCCAGGAATGATGGAAATGGGCTGATGATGTATGATAATGAAAGTTAAAGTTCGTGAGAGAGATTATTTTTCTAACAATGGGTAGCCAGAAAAATTAATCTAACACTCATAAAATTTTGCCTATTACCCGTAGAACACAAAGACAATGTGTGGTAGTATGCTGGTATTTCGCCTATAGTTTCAACATGTTAAGCTTATGGTTCTAGCAGAGCCCGCCCAAGGCCTAGGCAACTTAGGCCAGAACCCACTACCAAAAAAAAAAAAAAAAAAAAAAAAATTACTCTCAGGGAAAAAGCCTACATCTTCAATTGTGAAAGACCCAAAATTTTATAAAATTATATATACATTTTTAATGGTTATGCACTTTTTAAAAAAATAAAAAATTTATTAATGATACTAAGACTATTATAAATTTTACTATAGACTTACAAATTGGTATATCACCGATTACAAAAAAGTAATTCAAAACATTCATGCATTATATTGATGAAATTTATTAATTATAGTCATTGTTACATTATATTGTGAACATTTTATAGTGTTTTTAGCGCATTTTTTTATTTGATTTCTATTATGCATGGTGTGGACGGAAAGAAAAACTAAAAATCACTTTCTTCCTTTTTCAAAATTTTGATACGTTAGTGATACGGGTTTTGGGCCTAAACTCACTATATTATACTATCCTAATTCAAATTGCAGTATACTAATACTACTAACATTATTATATCTACTGTAATTCTAGGCTAGTCTTTGAATAAATATTTTTTTTTTTGAGAGGATGTCTTCGAATAAATATTAATTATTCTAATTCTACTGTCCATTTCATATATTATACAATAAATCAATAATAATACGATGTTTGCACTCCTCTTTAACCATTTTTGACAAAAACTTTGCTGAAAATGTTCTTTAACACAAAATCAAGTGAAAACTCACCAAAGGGCATGAATCTGTACCAATTATATTCCAATTAGAGACGCAACTGTTACAACTTTTGCTACACTCTAATATGATTGACTGTAAATAATAGAAATGAAATAATAGAAATGAAATGGTGGATCCATGTAAAAATTATCCAGTACTTCTAATTGACCACTTTTGCAAGTTGTAGCAAATGGTACAGTTGTAGAAGGGCTATTCCATTAATCAAGTCAAGGATGTCGCTCCCAATGAAGTCGCCACCTCAGCAAGAGGCGAGCTTTGACACACCGGACATCTAGTATGCAGCCGTAACCAGGAATCCACACATTTAAGATGAAAGAGATGACCACAATCAGGTAACAAGCACAACACATCCGTGTCATTGTAATCAGCCAAGCATATTGAACAACAGGATGAGGTAGTAGAGTTGCCCTTGTGGAGCTTGGCTTGGGCATAGATGAGCTTTGGGTAGCTGCGTAGGGTGGCTTCATCAAGACCTAGTTCAACGGTATCGATGGAGTGTTGGGGGACAGTTCCGACGGACTCTTGGAATTTTTGGAGGGTAGTAGTTGACAAGAAGCCATGTTGGTGGTTTCGTGGCCAAAAGGTCGCTGAGGGGGAAAGCAATGTAGAATCATTATTTTGATTACGATCATGAGAACGACGCAAACGATAGTTCCAACGAAAAAGATGTATTTGATGACATTTCCGACTCCATTCATGTCGGTGTTATCTAAGGCATCATTGGATTATGAGAGAGAGAGAGAGAGAAAGAGAGAGAGAGAGAGTTTGGGGTAATCGATGAGACTGTCGACATGTTAAGAAGAAAAGGAAGCGTGGGCATGATTTGGGAGAGCTAATTTGGTGAGATTCTAATTTGGTGGGCTGCTATTGTATATCGTTATATCCAGTTTCTACCTTGGATGGTCATTGGTCAGCTGTTACGTTCCCATTTATTTATTCTCTTTATAAAGGTTAAAAAAAAAAGGGAGTGAAATTTCTCTCCAATTTACTTCTCAAATTATAAATGGATTTTTTTTTGTTTCTTTTTTCTTATCTTCTTAATTTAATATATGTAGAGATATAATTGGCAAAAATTAATTATTGAACGATGATTTATAAAATTGATAAAAATCCACTTTACATGTTGACCAAGGTTAGACCTGGCAAAGGGTTAAGGTTGATCAGGTTTAGGTTCGACCCAATTGGGTTTGGATTAGAAACATATTGGACTAAAGTGATTTTCTTTTTTTACTAGCCTCTAAGCACGCGCGTTATGCGTGCTTGGAGACTTTTGAAAAAAAAATATTTAAATAAAAGTTAATAATTTGCATTTATTATAATTTGAAAATATATATATATATATTTATTTTTTAAACAAATTAAAAGGATAAACTTTAGAGATAAGCATAAATTGTAATTTATTTTTTTGAAAGTTCGTTTGAAAGTGGTGTAGTAATATAGAGAAAAGTTTGAGTGAGAAAAATAAGATGAAAGTGAGGAGAAAGAAGGCTAAATTTTAGGAGTTTTCTTAGTTTTTTATTTTTATTTTTTTAAATTGGGGGTGTTTTACTTTTATTTGGAATGAAGAAGGAATAAAAAAGGAGTCCAAATTTTATATCTCAACTTATATGCTCCAATCTATACTCCACCAAATATTTCAAGCCACGTGAACATTACTTATATATTAAACATAGAATGATGACTTAAACGGAGTCAATCTCCTATTCTCCTCTGCCTCCCAACTCACATTCCAAGCCCAAAAGAAAAGAAAATTTTATTTACCCAGCCACAATCGGGTTCCACCACCATGGCCACATAGAGAAGATGGCGCCGGTGGATCTTGTCAGCCACCAACTCTTATTTCGGTGCATCCAAAAATAGAATATCACAGGACCACCACCCATGATGATACATAAAAATAATCTTAGCCCCTATAACTATTCCAACACTAACAATAGTGCTTCTTGACCATAATTGAGACAACACATCTACCCACGTTGTCTTCTTGGCCAAGTACCCATCATCCAACCCAAAAAAAAAAAAAAAACTCATAGGGATCCTAGCCTATCCCATCAGTTTAGTTTTCTCTTTTATACATCAAAATAATAGATAGAAAGCAAAAGAGTCCACAAAACCCTCACTTCCAAATTTGTACAATGAATTGGTTTTTGTGTGAGGAACAATCTCATATGGGTTTGTGAGAAAGAATGAAAAATCAGAGAATTGGCTTGATCATGAAGGCTTGCAAACTTCATTCTTTGTTGTTGAGATTCACCATGGTAGTCTTCTCTAGGTAGCTAGGGATGACAATGGGGTAGGGTGGGGTGGGGTGGGTCCGAAGGATGGGGTCTTCGCCCTCGCCCTGCATGGTTTTGTCTTACCTCATCTCCGCCCCGCTTCGTATGACGGAGAAAATTTTCTTACCCCATCCCCGCCCCCTGGGGCCCCGTGAAACCCAGCCCCACCCCGTAAAACACTACTCTTTATTAATTTGCCAACAACTATGACAATTATTTTTAATAAAACCTGTTTTGTTAATAAAAATATACTTGAAATTACAAATAAATTTATCCTATCAAATCAAACTAATTTTTAGCAAAAATTGAATAATATTATGTAAGTGTTTAACAAGACAATATCACAATAAAAACAAAAATCTTATAATACAAAATCATTGATTCAATAGTATATAAATTTGTTTATAATAAAGAAAAAGAAAATTTTAAAATTGGTACCTTATTTCCATACTTGCTAGAGAAAAAAAAAAAAAAAAAAAGCAGAAAGCCTTGTTGTGTATAAAAAATTTATAATTTGGTGCTTATCAATGCGGTGCGGGGTAGGTTGGATTTAAAAATTATAACCCATCCCCGTCCCGTCCTGTGGTGCAGGGCTAAAATCTCATCCCATCCCCACCCCACCACCTTTACGGGGTAGGGCAAAATTGCCATCCCTAAACCATGGTGGTGGAATCTTGTTGTAGTTGGGTATTTTAATGGTGCTTAAGTGGTTTTGTGATTTTTTTTTTTTTTTTTTTTTTTGTAATGTGAGTTGGGAAGGAGATTCACTCCATTTAAGTCATCAGTTTGTGTTTAATAAGTAATGTCCACGTGGCTTGATATGTTTGGTGGAGCATAGAGTAGAGCATATAAGTTGGGATAGACGATTTGGACTCATAAAAATGCTAAATTTTAAGGAATAAAAAGATGAAATTTGTGATCCTATTTTGAAGAGAAGTTACACTTTATTAATGAGGGTATTTTTGAATCACATAAAAGTCTAATTTAAAGAGAGGAATCATCTTATAGATAGTATAAATGACTCTTACTTAGGATGTGAAAGTTCAATTAGCGTGTAAAATATCAATGAACGTTTAGACCCCCAATATCAAAATGACCAACACAAGCTTATACACAAATAATATATGTGCAGAATGATGAATATAAGCTAAACACAAATTGGTAAAACACTCTAAACCAAAATTAATCACAAACACAGCAGTAATTAAAAGGAACAGAGTAAGGGAAGAGAGATGCAAACACAAAGATAACATGGCGATGTGTTATCAAAGAGGAAACCAAAGTATCTGGCGAAAAACCTCTCTACCGCCCTCCAAGCAGTCAAATGATCCACTAGAAAATAAAGTTGGGATACATGAATAGCAATAGGCACTCCAAGCTTAATCTACTCGATGCACCTAAGCCCTCCAAACTTCTTGCTCTAACAATATTACACCGAACTTTGTCTTCTTTAACTTACCAGATCCCGCAATTAGCCCATATTGCATCCACCATCCTTGGCATCTTCTAATGCTTCCCAAGCTCCAAAAACACTCAACACTTTAAATGGGTGTAGGTAGTGTTTGGGTACAAATCTCCTCTCAATGGGTATAACAATGGGAGAGGGAATGAAAAGAGACTACAAAGATTTCTCTCTAAGAATGAGTAACTCTCTCTCTAATAAGATGGGTGTGTTGTAGAAACTTCTCTTACGATTTTTCTTTTAATAGGCTCCTTTTTCAGCACATTACATTTCGTGGGTATAAGAGTATTTATAGTAGGGTATGAGATAATGTGAAAAGTCAGTTTTCATCCAAATAGGGCATTTTGGCGACTTGGCCTCGCGACTGGAATGAGTCGCGAGTTTGAGTCGCGAGATAACTTCTAGGCCAGACTGTACTTTTTGTTCTATAGTGCTTCAGCTGTCGTGACCATTTAGCTCCCTGCATGCTTCACATGTGTGCCACTTTGGCGACTTGCCAGTTGCGAGATCCAGTCGTGAGATTTCTTTGAGTACACACATCTTGAGTTTTCTTTACACTCTCTCATACATTACCCTTACATAATTCTCATCTAAATATAGGGTTTCTACATGATGAATTATAAGCAAATTTGCCACAAAATAAAGCCAACACATGGTTGATTAAATTTAACCTTACATGATGACCTTTTATATATATATATATATATATAATCTTTTTGTTAGAAAGATTAAAAAAAATTAACATACTTTCTAGGTGAAATACCATTTTGGAGTCATAGTTAATTTGATCCATACATTTTAGTAGCAGTCAATTCGGTTCATGTTATTTTCAACTTGAAGTCAATTTGATCCTTACCATTAACTCACTAACGAAAAATACTTACGTCACTAACGGATTGCACAGTTGATACAACTCACACCTATGTGGCTACTAAAATAATAATAAAAAATATTTTAATTGCTATTTTTAAAAGCCATGTTAGGATCTAAATAAATAAAAAAATTAGAAACAAAAAATTCATTATTAGAGACTTGTACTTTCTTGGTAGCCAAATATAGCAACCCAGAAAATTCTTTGTAGATTTTAACCTAGAAAAATCGAAACCTAGAGTATGTACATTGAATAAGGGTGTCCAATCGAATTGTGGACCAAGCTCACCCGCCCAAACCGTTCGAGCCAACCTGAAAATTGGTTGACCCATTTCATTTGACGGTCGATGACGGGTCTCCACCTATAGAAACTGATGCCGACAGTCAGTGGCAGGTTTTAACATGAATTCGATTCCAATTGACTCAACCGATCTCCACACTGAATCATGCTATTCTCCGTTGGTACAAGCTGTTCTTCGGTTAGTTTTAGTTAGATATGATGAGATCTGACCATTCTCATCAAGATCTTTCTAGACAAAACTTTTTTTTTTTTTTTTGGCTCAGGTCTGCAATTTTTATATCTCACACACTCAAAACAAAAAAAAAAAAAAAAAAAAAAAAAAAAAAAAAAAAGAAAAGAAAAGAAAAGAAGATCTTGATTACACAGCCACACAAATAAATAGAATCCTAGAAAAAAAATTAATGCCAAGCTGCTCCTCAGGTTGTGCTTCAGAACGAGCTGCTAAGATTGTGCTTGAAAAAGACGCACATCTCTTCAGGTTCATCATCGCTAGATTGTGATCTCTAGGGTTAGAGCTTTCATTGCAAATCTCCAGCTTATGATCTCTGTAGCCAAGTCCCTATGTTTCCTGCTTCGTGATGATGTCAAACTTTAACGACAAAATTACAAATTCTAGAGTAAATTATACTTTGCCAAGCTGATCTCTAAATAAGTCTAGGGAAAAATAGATATAAAGATTCAAAATACAAATTCTAAAGTAGATATTGAGTGATCCAACTTCCATTGTTCTAGATCGTTCCATTTTTTTTTTTTTTGGTTAAATTCATTTTATTTTTCCTTTGAAAAATCATTCCATTTTTTAATGTTCTGAGGTAGTTTTTTTATTATGTGGATATGGTTTTTAAAAATAACAATTAAAATATTTTATTATTATAGCAGTTATGTAGGTTTGAAATGTGCCAATTGTACAATCCGTTACTCAAGTAAGCGTTTTTCATTAATGAGTTAATGGTAGAGACCAAATTGATTTTCAATTAAAAATAAAAGAAACCTATTTTTTTTTTGATAAAAACAAAAACCTAGTTGAGAACTAGCAAAATATAAAAATCAAATTAGCTTTAACCCAAAACGTAGGACTAAAATAATATTATCTCCTACTTTCTTGTTATTCACTTATTCTTCTCTCTTATTTATGGAACTTCGTTATTCTTCTCTCACTTATGTAGAAAGTGCAGCATCATTCTCTCTTTGTTAAACATAATCTGCTGTACTATTTTAGTTCTTATTGTATATTATACTTATCGGAAACAGCCAACAAGGATCATCATTCAATCTTTGTATGCGTCACTCAAAAAAACAAAAAAAAAAAAAAAAAATTTATGCCTTATTTTTTAAGAAGAGAAGATATGTAGTTAGAATAAGCTTCATTTGAAAGACCTGAGAGTATTTTAGAATATCTTTTTGCCAGAACGTTATTTGATTCAAACAAGAAAGCTAAGCTGCCACGCTTGCTTAAAGCATTCACGCTGGTGACTATTTTAGCACCTAAAACACTAAAAATCATACTACATTGGTGGTACTAAAGTTAACCAAGCTAAATCATTGGAGTTTACTATAGCTACAAAGTGATAAAAAAAATTATTTCGTTTCTCTCTTCTCTCTCCCTTCTTCTTCTCTCTCGCCTCTCTCCTCTAACTCAAACTCTCCCGGCAAAATGCGCTGAGATTGGGACAACTGAGAATACCACTGTGCACCTTTAATGCAATAGTCACTTCACAAATTTAAGTGCTTGTAGAGTGTGAAGGAAATGGTTGGCGTTCAAGTCTTCAAAATCAGGGACGGAACCAGGATTTGAAGTTGGGGGGCCAAAGTATAAGTCCACAAAAGTTTATGATACAACATGGATTGATACTGATTTAATCCATGGTAATTTTTTGGAATTTTGTTTGAAAATTAATTTTCATGAATTGGGACATCAATATTAGAGCTAATGTTGCATTATCAGCTTCAAATTATTTGTTATTTTTTTTAAAAAAATCAAATATTATAGATAATTTTCCCATCATCAAAAATTCAAATAAAATTTTCATTATTTCCATATTATATAGCTCTATTGTTTCAAAATTTAGTCCAAAAAATAAACCAAACAAACATACCCCACAGGCTACAACAACATTAATGTTAATAAACTATTTTCTAAAAATAGTTAGTAATTCATAAAATAAACCAACAAACAAGAATTATCAATTAATAACATTTATTACTATCCATTGCTCACATTTGATTCATAGTTCCCACGGGCTTCACTTTTTGATTGCCTCACCTTTCCAGTTTCCAATTTTTCTATTCTTTTTATTTATTTATTTTCTTATCTCATTTGTCCTTATTTGACCATCACTTTTTTTAAATTCAAGAGTCAAGATTCAATCAATATTACAAAGGATGACTTCTTAAAATGTACACGGTAAACTCACACACGCAAAATACATTGCGCTTCCAGTCTATCACAGCGGCAAGATAGAGACATAGAGAGAAATAAACTCAGATTTGAGAAGAGAGGACATACCTCAGTTGTTTCAACTCATTTGTTAGTGTGGACACAATAGATTGGAGAAGACCAAGCCACTAGCTGCGAGCCACAGTGCAACCGCTGACTGGTGTGTAGATTTGATGTTAGCGGTAGTGAGGAGTGGTGGAAGATGAAAGCAGTGAGATTGAGAGAGAGAAATCAAATGGGTAAAAATTGGGCATTTGAAATTGTTTGTTTTGTGCGTAATTTTTTGTTTAGATTGGAATTTTGATTTCTTTTGTAGTTAATTCTTGGTTGTCTGGAGGTTATTGATGTTTTCTGGGGGTTATTGTTTTGGTTTTGACCTGAGGATTTTCTTATTATTTTTGGATCAATATGCAATGGGCAAAAGGATGTTGCAGTTATCTTTTTGGTTTTCATGGGTTAAAATGTAAATATTTTGAAGGAGGGGGGCCAAAAATATATATTTTGGGGGAAATTTTTAATTTTCAGATTAGACAGGTATACAGTGCTATATTTTTTTCAAAATGGGGTGGGGGGGGGGGGGGGGTTGGGGGTGGCCCGCCTTAACGTGGGTCTGTCTCTATCCAAGATGGAATTTTACACATACATATATACATTTAGATTAGGCTAGAGTAGAATTCTATTTATCTAAATAAATAAATATATAAATAAAAGAATTGATGTAAAAAATAAGAGATGAGACATAGGGTGTATTATTAAATGTGGTATTAACATAGAAAAAATAGGTTTGGAGGTATTAAAAGCTAAAGTTTTAATATCATTGTTGTAAATGCTCTTATAGTTATGAGATCAAGTATATATAAAAAACAAAGGGCTAATTGCAAATCACACCCCTAAAGTTTGGGGGAAATTTTTAATTTTCCGGTTAGATAGGTATACAGTGCTAATGTAGGTTCGTCTCTGTCTAAGATGGAGTTTTACCCACCTATATATTTAGATTAGGTTAGAGTAGAATTCTATTTATCCCAATATATATAAATAGATGTAAAAAAATAAGAGATGAGATGTAGGGTGTATTATTAAATGTGGTATTAACATAGATAAAGTAGGAGGTACTAAAAGCTAAAATTTTAATATCATTGATGTCAATGCTCTTATAGCTCATGGGATCAAGTATATAAAAAACAAAGGGGTAAATTCTAAATTACACCTTTAAAGTTTAGGGGTGACTGGATGGATTTTACACCATAAAATTTCAGAATTTGAATTTTACCTCCTGAAATTTGGTGAGTTTAAATTTTACACCTGACGTTTCAGAATTTGGATTTTACCTCTTATATTTTACAAGTGTTTGGATTTTATTTCCTAAATTTTTGGGGTGTTTGGATTTTATATCATAAAATTTCAGAATTTAGAGGTGTAAAATCCAAAGAACCATAAACTTTAGGGGTTAAAATCCAAACATTCCAAATTTTAGGGGGTAAAATCCAATTTTTGAAACTTCAGGGTGTAAAATCCAATCACCTTAAACTTTAGGGGTGTAATTTGCAATTTACCTTAAAACAAAGTTATCAACACCATACTAAACCAACACCCAACTTGATTAGAGTTCTGATGCAACTGAATGGTAACCTTTTGCCTGACTGGCACTACCCTCCCTAAACTGATAGGCCAAGAATGTATCGACCCTTTTAGTAACTTAATCAATTCATTTAGCCAAGTGAAATTAATTAGATTCAATTACATGCATTGAGCTTGGTAGAACAAACGAATCATCAAATAACTAAATGCAGCAGAAATTAAATTTGACACACGTGATTTGTTTACGAATGGAGAAAACCACCGAGGCAAAACTCAACCGGGTGAATTTAAGGTCACCACTCCTAAGAATTCACTATTTTCAAAACAAGTGGTTACAAAAAGGAATCCCAGTATCTGATACCAACCTACAATTGAACATTTATCCCAATACCTAATTGGACTTGTAATGTAGTGACAATCTCTCTTTTCAATGCATAGCTACAAGTACGTGACTAACCAATCGATGCACAGATCCCAGTAAGTGACTAACACACCAACTTAAAAAATATGTTGGCTGCAAAGTTCTTCAGTTCATCCAACGATAAAAATCAAGAAACTCATTGGTTACAAAATCCTTGGCACAAAGACGCAATAGCTTCTACAAAGGAATTTGATGAACTAGGGCAAATTCTGTTTCTGATCACAATTTGCATGCACAATCAATTTGCATTGGACTGCATCACTTTGCATCACCTTTGACGGCCTTTAAAATAATCCTTATATATGTCTAGGATTGTAAGAAAAGAAATCTTGCACAAATACACTTAGATTTGCATGAAAACAGATCTGAAAATTTGAATTTCATAATTCTCGATAGATATTGTTTCTATCGAGCAGCTGTTGAGCACAAGCATTAAACCTCGATAGATATTATCTGTCAAGCTTTAATGAATAACACTTCTTTATTTTTTTCTTAGATGGACTTGCATGGCTTTAATATTAGACTTGAACTTTTGTTCCTTAAAATACTAAACTCATCCTAGATCTATCCAGTTACAAGTAAAGTGTGTTTTGTCAAATGTTTTGTCAAAGGATTAGCCAATTTACAATAACATATGTTCTAACAAGTTCCACATATGTCCTAACATAAACAATCCATGATCATGATTGGCAGGCTTTAGTGGTGAGATGGTTATTTATGCCTCTTTCTTAGGATTTTTTAGTCATTCTCGTTAAAAGGAGTGATATGAGTATTACGTACAAGAGATTACTTAATCGTACTCATCACAAACACAAGCTAAAAAGCTCACTTTCTTAGTTGTGCATTGAGATGCTCATCTAAGCTACAAAAGATACAAAGTTTAGAAAATTTTGTTTCAAAGACCATCCAAGGTACACAAGTACCAATGTACACAAAATACACATTGTTTTTGTATTTTTCTGATTTTTCAATTTTTTTAATGAAAAACAAAATAAAGCAAAAACTGAAAACAAAAAAACAAAAACATGTTAAAAAAAGCATAGCATAAAACTTGACTGACTCAAAACAAGAGAGCAAAACACACAAGTAATGCATAAACAAAAGGAGGGAGAGAGAGAAAAAAAGTGACTAAATTACTTTGAGCCTTTTTCCTTCCATACATTAGAAGAACCTTTCTGTTGAGTGAACCTTTGATCCAGTGGTGAGGGGGAGGAATTGAAATAATTCAAGTTTGAAAGGAATGTGAGGGTCTTAAGAAGATCTCCAAGAGGAGCAAAAGAGGATGGAAACTAATTATGGTTTCCGGATGAGATCATACTATTGCTTTGTTGAGTTGCTAACCACTTGTAGCAATTTGGACGAGTATACCCTAAAGCTCCACAGTGATGACAGAGATGCTGCTACTTTTGTTTAAACTTTTGATTATTACCCTTCTTAGTCCTAGGGTTTCTAGTCTATTTCTTTTCATGTTTAGGGGGTGCTCCTAAAATTGATTTGCCCTTGTCTACATTCTAACTAGCTATATTAGTTTTACATTCATTATTCTTAGAATCAAAATTATTAGCAGGTGAGACAAACACAGTAGTACTAGAAGAAGCAATATTAAGAGAAGAAAAATCATATCCCAAACTGGTTCTATCAGAAGCAGATTTCTGAAAACTAAGCATCTCATCTAGCTTTGCACTAGAAGTCCTTTCCAGTTGAGCTCTGACTTGAAACAGCTTTGCTTCAAGTTTCTTGGTCCTTTTAGCGAAGAAATTGTTCTCAAACCGCAATGCCCTAATGTTCTGATTAGCTTCATCAAACTGTGTGGAGAGCTCCTCTCGATCTGGCTCGACATCACTCAGCTTCTTAGTGGCCAGCCTATATAGTTTCTCATGCTTCTCAAAAATTTTGTATAATTTTTCATAGGCTGTGTGGATATCATCTTGATTGTCCATTTTCTCAAACTTAGAGTCCACTAAGTCCTCTTCATCATCTACTGTTTTTGAAACCCCATAAGTAGGAACAACTGTAGCAATAAAGGCATTCAAGATTCCCTCGTCATCATTGTCATCTAAATCATCCTCAGGCTCGGTGTCACTCAAGGTAGCAGCAAGGACCTTTCTTTTCCCAATGATCTTGTAACAGGCCAAAAAACGTATTGACCCCTTGTGATGAATTAACCAATTAATTAGCCAAGTGAATTAATTATGTTCAATTACATGCAATAAATGTGTTGGCACAAACAAATCACCAATTAAACTAAGTATGCAGCGGAAATTAAATTGACACGGTGATTTGTTTACGAATGGGGAAAACCTACACGGCAAAAATCCCACCGGGTGAATTTAAGGTCATCACTTCCAAAATTCCACTATTATCATAACAAGCGGTTACAAGTAAAGGAATCCTAGTACCTTATACCAACCTACAGTTGAACCCTTATCCCAATACCTAATTGGACTTGTTCTGTAGTGATAATTTCTCCTTTTGATGCACGACTCCCAAGTACGTGGCTAACCAATTACGCGGATCCCAGTACGCGACTTCAATCACAAACTAGAGAGGTTTGTTGGCTGCAAAGTTTTTCAGTTCATCTAGATGATGAAAATCAAGAAGATACTTGGTCACAAAACCCTACAGTGCACATACACAACAACTTCTTCATAAGAGATGAACTAGGGCAAAACTTTGTCTCTGGTCACAATTTGCTTGAACAGACTTTGCTCAATGTTTGTGCAACTTGCGAACTGTTTTACGGCCCTTAAAATAATCATTTTATATGTCTAGAGTTATAAGAAGAGAAGGCCTAAAAACACATTCACGGATCTCAAGAAAACAAAACAGAAAATTTGTTTTTCTTAAACCTCGACAGATAACATCTGTCGAGAAGCTGTCGAACAGTTGTCGAGCCACGGGGCTAGAATAGCTTCTTGAGCTTGATAGATGCTAGCTGTCGAGCTTTAATGACAATAACTTTCTTGACTTGAATCTTGGACAGACTTGCATGGATTTAACACTTGATTTTGAAACAAGGTTTCTTGAAGTATTAAACACATCCTAGATCTACCCAATTACAAGAAAAGTGCGTTTTGTTAAAAGATTAGCCAATTACATAAAATAGTGACATATGTTCCTAACAAGTGAAACACATATGTCCTAACAATCTCCTCATTTGACAATCAGTGACAAAACCACAACAAACAAATGACCATATTAAAGAAGTCATAAATCACTTAACTCATACTCACTTGTTGAATACAATAAAATCTATCCTAACACAAACTCTTGAAAAACTTTGCAAGAAGAGAGTTTATGGAAAGTATACTTTGACAACCTGTATTTCTGAAACGCTTTAACAAAACTCATAAAAGGCATCTTAGTGTGAAACAGAAATAACAGATTGCATACACGTAATAAGAAGCATGTGCATAAAGAGAGAAAAGAAACAATACATGTAAGGGTAGGTGAAAGAACATACACCAACATATAAAGAAAATAAGTACAATGTATGTCAATAATGGTCATAAGACCTAAAGTACAAGAGCAATGTATCTCTAAAAGAAAGAAAAGAAAAAAAAAATACATGTAATCCTCTCTACATTCCTCAAGATATCAACACTCCCCCTAACAAAATGGTCCTATACTAACTCTCCCCCTAAGTATGACTACTCTCATACCAAAACTACTTCCCCTTTTTGTCACAAATGACAAAGGGAAGAGTGTCAAGTAGACATCTCATCGGAAGAGCTAGCATTTCCATCATCATCATCATTGAAAGCATCAACATCATCACTAGCATCAGAAGCATCGGAATCAGAAGCCATTGGAAGAGGTGGAGGAGAAAACTTAGGAGCGAAGCTACCCATGACAGCCTGTCACCATGCGATACAGCTGGCATGAACGTTCACCTGATACAACTTAATAGAAAGTGTATTTAGGCGAGCATCCATGCGCTGAAGTTGCGCCATGATGTCTCCGAAAGTCATATTGTCCATAGAAGAGGAGGGAGCAGATGTGGATGGAGCAGATCGGGATGAAGCTGAACGGGAGGAAGGAGTTGCTGACCCAGTCTGTTGTGATCGAAACTGCGCCTCGCTACGTTTGACGGTAGCGGCGTTTATGGCACACATGACAGAGAAATGGTCGGAAGAGGGAAAAGGAACAGAAAAATGGCTCAAAATCCGCGTGATAGCTGAAGGGAAAATGAGCTTATCATGAGTAGCCGTATCCTTATAGACATCTAAAACGGAAAGAATAAAATGTGAGGGAAAATTTATAATGAGGTGCTCTAGAAGGGACAACAAAAATCGAGTACGAGGCTTTATGATAAAGTTGTAGTGAGAAATTGGGTGCAAAACAAAGGTCATCACCATGTTCAAGAATCTAGGACCTTTAGCAAAAGGCCTACATGATGTGAACTGACACTCACCCCAATCAGAAGGGCGCTTACAAAAAGCAGAGATCATCTCGTCGTTGGACACAGTCCTCAGATGCTCACAATCGAGGTAGTCAGGATGCTCTACCCTCTGGACACGGAGCACATCGGATACCAACTCTGGTGTGACCACTATGCGCGTATCTCGAACGCGAGTATGAAAGAGAGGTACTGAAAAATCAAATCCATGCATGTTGGAGTAAAATTCCTGAATAAGCACGGATGGACATGTGACCGGGATGTCACACAGTGACTCCAACCCCCACTGTGAATGACATCAGGTAAGTCAGTATCGGCGAAGTCTGCCAAAATAACTCGGTGTTTCGAATGAACACCTCGTTTAGAGAAGTTCTTCGAGAAGTCCTTTCAGGCATTCTCATCATGGAACCGAACAGAGGAGGGGGTAGGATCAATAAAAGTGGATGCCCCGAAATGAAGAGGGTTCCGGGACAGAACAGACTTACGTTTGGGTGCCATAGACACGACTAACGCAAACGAAAAGAGAGGGAGAAAGAAAGAGAGAGACAATCAGAAAAGTCCCAAAAACAATTCAAATATCAAGATATATGAAAGAATAATAATGTATGCATGAGAATGCATGAACATATGACATACAACATAAAGCCAACATGGGCTTAGCCCAATCCAATCCTAACAAGACACAATCAAAATGCACAAATCTAAATGCATGATAATACTGTTATAATGCTTACGTGATGCAATGTATGAGATTTTAGACTCATTTAAGCAAAAACCCATCCCAAAATTTCACAAAAACCTCATCTATTTTGAAAAACCCCAAAATTTTCAAAAACCCCAAAACCTAGGTTTCAAAACATGAAATGCTTGAAAATGAAAGAAATTAGAAGCTTACTAAGTGAAGAAAGTCTTGAGAAAGCTTGAAAAACACTTGAGTAGAGGTTTGGAGTGAGAGAGAGTGAGTAGGGAGGAGAACAGACAGAGGTATCGAGAGAGAGATCGAGTGAAATGAAGTCCGGATCGCACAGAACCAATATATAAAGGTTCAGTAAATCTCGACAGATAGAGGTGTCGAGAGGTGTCGAGCCATGTGTTGAGGGAGGTATCGAGATTTTGGCTGTTGACAGATGCAGGTGTTGAGAATGTGTCAAGGAACAAATCACCAAATGCAAGAACAGATGCTCGATCGATCCACAAGCTGTCGAGAATCTATTGAGGGTCCAGAAACTTTCTCGATTGATCCACCAGGTATCTAGACAAGTGTCGAGATTGAGATAAGAAACAACTTAAGATCTCGATAGATGGCTAGGTGTCGAGGAAGTGTCGAGGAACTGTCGAGATTGCTTAAAAATAGTTTTTCAAGAAGAGAAAAACACAAAAATAAATGCAATCAAGTATGCAACTCAACCAAGGATCCAATCAGCATATTAAGCTTTAAAAAATATCTCTCAAAAAAAAAAAAAAAAATTTTAAGCACATGGATCTTAAATTTTATATTTCAAAAATAAGTCTAACCAATTTTATATTTCAAAAATAAGTAAAGACAGTTTAGTGAGCATACATTAGCACATGTAAAACTTGTGATGGCCAAATCACATTGTACCTGCATATGTATCAAGAATGGCGAAGAATATTGCGTGTTGTGTGTGAAAAACATCGCAAGATTGCAAATGTGTATGCTTGTTATGACGATTTGAGATATGAAAAATCACTTTAACTCACACATAATCATAACTGTTTGATGAGGGCTATCACCTTTGAGGTACATCCTATAACTCCCACATCTCCTAGAAAACATGCTTCCAATCATATTTAAACGCATTTTTGATCTTTTTTCTTTTTAATTTTCTTTGCATATTTTTCTTTTAAGCAAACCATGCATGACATATAAAAAAGAGAAAAGAAATAACCAATGATGTTAAGCTTTTGACATTGCACTTTTGCTATGTCGAAGCATACAGATGTCATTGACATTACACTTTTGCTATGTCGTAGCATATAGATGTCATTTTATAATTGGTGGGCAACAGTGGTGAGATGATTATTTATACTTTTCTCTTAAGATTTTCTAGTCCTACCCATCAAAAACAGTGATACGAGTGTTAAGTACAAGAGATTACTTAATCTTACTCATCACAAATTCGAGCCACAAAGCTCACTTGCTTAGTTGTGCATAGAGATGCTCATCTAAGTTACAAAAGATACAAAATTTAGAAAACTTTGTTTCAATGGCCATCCAAGGTACACAAGTACCAATGTACACAAAACACACACTATTTTTGTATTTTTCTAATTTTTCAATTTTTTTTATATGAAAAGCAAAAAAAAAAAAAACTGAAAAATAAACAAACAAAAACATATTAAGCAAAGCAACGAAACAACAAAAACATGAAGAGACAGAAGAAAGTGATAGAATCACTTGGAACCCTTTTCATTCCACACCTTGGAAGAACCTTTCCTTTGATTAAACCCTTGAACCGGCAGTGAGGGAGAAGAATTGAAACCATTCAAGTTCGAAAGGAACATGAGGGCTTTGAAAACATCTCCAAGAGGAGCAAGAGAGGATTAAAGCTGATTCTGGCTTCCAGATGCTATCATGCCGTTGCTCTGTTGAGTGGCTAACCACTTATAGCAATTTGGTCGAGTGCGACCGGCAACTCCACAATGATGATAGAGATGCTGCTTCTTCTGTTTAGGCTTTTGAGAGTTCGCCTTCTTAGCCCTAGGGTTTATAACATCTTTTTTATCCTGTTTAGGGGGTACTCCTAAGATAGATTTGACCTTGTCTAAGTTTTCACTAGCTAATTCATTTTTAACAATATTGTTCTCAATTTCAACATTCTTAGCAGGAGGAATAAAAACAGCAGTACTAGTAGAAGCAATATTAGAGGAAGAAAGACCATACCTTAAACCTATTCGATCTGAAGCAGAATTTTGAATGCTGAGCATCTCGTCAAGCTTCGTACTTGAAGTCCTCTCCAATTGAGCTCTAACTTGAAACAGCTCTGCTTCAAACTTCTTCGTCTTCTCAGCTAAGAAGTTGTTCTCAGACCTCAGTGTTCCAATAGTCTGATTTGCTTCATCAAATTTTGTGGAAAGCTCTTCACGATCAAGTTCCACGTCACTGAGCTTCTTGGTGGCCAGCCTATAGAGTTTCTCGTGTTTCTCAGAAAGCTAGTACAGTTTCTCATTGGCTGTATGGATGTCATCTTGTTCATCCATCTTCTCAAACTTGGACTCCACCAATCCTTCTTCTTCAACAACATCTTCAACAACCCCCTCAGTAGGATTGACAATGGCAGTGAAGGCATTCAAAATTTCGTCATCCTTATTATCAGAATCATCTTTAGGCTCAGTATCACTCAAAGTAGCAGCAAGTGCCTTGCTCTTCCCAGTGCTCTTGAGATATGTGGGACACTCTTGCTTCATGTGACTGAAGCCTAGGCACCCAAAGCACTTAGGTCCTGCAGGAACAGTGTATTGACCGCCATCCTTAGCATCCTTCTTCCCTTTATCTTGGCTCTTGAACTGAGAAGAACTAGATTGCCTATGGTCCTTGTCAAAGCCCTTCCTATTGGCATTCTTCATAAACTTCTTGAATTGCCTTGTAATGTTGGACTTCATCTTAGAATCCTCATCATCTAAAGACTCATTAGTGTCACTGCTCTTAGCCTTCAATGCCATGCTCTTGCCCTTACTCGACTTGCCAATTCTTGTTAACCCTAGCTCGTAGGTCTGTAGATTTCCAACCAGCTCTGTCAAAGGAATTTTATCAATATCCTTTAATTCCTTTATCGCCGTGATCTTGGCATGGAATCTCTCGGGTAGAGATCTGAGCACCTTTCTCACAATCTTGGGAATGGTTTCCTCAAGATTGAAGGCTAAGTTCACTATGTCCTTAAACTTCGCATATAACTCATCAAACGACTCATCCTCCTTTATCTTTATTTCTTCAAAGCTTGTAGTGAGTTTCTGAAACTTTGAATCCTTGATAGCTTTTGTTCCCTTATAGGTTGTCTGGAGGATGATCTATGCTTCCTTAGCAATTTCAGTGGAAGATATCTTCTTGAACTCCTCATTGGTGACTGCACTGAATAAAGCATTCAATGCCTTGCTGTTGAAGTTTACCGCTTTGATCTTTGCATCATCCCAATCGGTCGGCGCTTCCTTTGGCTTAATCCAGCCAATCTTTATAACTTGCCATACCTTCTCATCTACTGACTGCAAGAAAGCTCTCATGCGTACTTTTCAGTATGCATAGTTAGTACCATCAAATAAAGGAGGTATAATAAGAGACTGTCCTCTATCCATGACAAACAGGGGTCAATGGATCAACACAACAAAGATTAACCTAATCAGAGTGTGCCTGCTCTGATACCACTTGATAGGCCAAAAACGTATCGACCCCTTGTGATGAATTAATCAATTAATTAACCAAGTGAATTAATTAGGTTCAATTAAATGCAATAAGCGTGGTAGCACAAACAAATCACCAATTAAACTAAGTATGCAGTGGAAATTAAATTGACACGGTGATTTGTTTATGAATGGGGAAAATATACACGGCAAAAACCCCACTAGGTAAATTTAAGGTCACCACTCCCGAAATTCCACTATTATCACAACAAGCGGTTACAAGTAAAGGAATCCTAGTACCTTATACCAACCTACAGTTGAACTCTTACCCCAATACCCAATTGGACTTGTTTTGTAGTGACAATTTCTCCTTTTGATGTAACGCTCCCAAGTACGTGACTAACTAATTGTGCGGATCCCCGTATGCGACATCAATCACCAACTAGAGAGGTTTGGATGCAAAGTTTTTTAGTTCATCCAGACGATGTAGAACAAGAAGATGCTTAGTCACAAAATCTACGTTGCACATACACAACAACTTCTTCACAAGGGCCCTTAAAATACTTTGTCTCTGGTCACAATTTTCTTAAACAGACTTTGCTCAATACTTGTGCAACTTGTGAACTATTTTATGGCCCTTAAATTAATCCTTTTATATGTCTGGGGTTATGAGAAAAGAAGGCTCAAAGACACATTCATGGATCTCAAGAAAACAGAACATAAAATATGTTTTTCTTAAACCTCGACAGATAACATTTGTCGAGCAGTTGTCGAGCAGCTGTCGAGCCACGGGGCTGGAACAGCTTCTTGAGCTCAATAGATGCTAGCTATCAAGCTAGTTGTCTAGCTTTAATGACAAACACTTTCTTGACTTGAATCTTGGACAGACTTGTATGGTTTTAACACTTGATCTTGAAACAAGATTTCTTGAAGTATTAAACACATCCTAAATCTACCTAATTACAAGTAAAATGCGTTTTGTCAAAGGATTAGCCAATTATATAAAGTAGTGACATATGTTCCTAACAAGTGAAACACATATGTCCTAACATCTTAAAATATGTTGGACATTCTTGTTTCATATGTCCAAAGACTTGACATCTGAAGCACTTTAGTCCAGAGGGAACAGTGTACTGACCGCCATCTCTAGCATCCTTCTTCCCTTTATCTTGGCTCTTGAATTGTGAAGAAACGGATTGCTTTTGATCCTTGTCGAATCTTTTTGCGTTGGCATTCTTCATAAATTTTTTAAACTGCCTCATGATGGATTTCATTTTAGAATCTTCATCACTAGAAGACTCATCGGTATCACTGCTTCTGGCCTTCAATGCCATGCTCTTGCTCTTGTTTGATTTCCCGATCCTAGTCAAACCCAATTCATAGGTTTGTAAGTTGTCAACTAGCTCTGTCAAAGGAATTTTGTCGATGTCCTTTGATTTCTTAATGGCTGTGATCTTGGCATGGAATCTTTCTGGTAAAGATCTGAGCACCTTTCTTACAACTTTGGGTTTGGGAATGGTTTCCCCAAGATTAAAGGTGAAGTTGACTATGTCCTTTAACTTGGCATAGAACTCGTCAAATGACTCATCCTCCTCCATCTTCATCTCTTCAAAATTTGTAGTGAGCCTTTGAAGTTTTGAATCCTTGACAGCCTTAGTCCCTTCATAGGTTGTTTGAAGGATAGTGTATGCTTCCTTAGCAGTTTTAGTAGAGGATATCTTCTTGAACTCCTTATTGGTGACTGCACTGAATAAGGCATTCAATGCTCTGCTGTTGAAGTTTGCTGCTTTGATCTTGGCATCATCCCAATCAGCTGGAGCTTCCTTTATTTTTGTCCAATCAATCTCCATAGCTTGTCACACCTTCTCGTCCAAAGACTGCAACAAAACTCTCATGCGTACTTTCTAGTATACATAGTTAATGCCATCAAATAAAGGAGGCATAATTAGAAATTGTCCTCTATCCATGACACACAGGGGTCAATGGATCACACAGCAAACATTAACCCTAATCAGAGTGTGCCCGCTCTGATACCACTTGATAGGTAAAGAATGTATTGACCCCTTTGGTAACTTGATCAATTAATTTAGCCAAGTGAAATTAATTAGATTCAATTACATGCAATGAACGTGATAGCACAAACAAATCACCAAATAACTAAATGCAGCAGAAATTAAATTTGACACGGGTGATTTGTTTACGAATGGGAAAAACCACTGAGGCAAAACTCCACAGGATGAATTTAAGGTCACTACTCTTGAGAATTTACTATTATCAAAATAAGAGGTTACAAGTAAAATGAATCCCAGTACCTAATGCCAGCCTACAGTTGAACCCTTATCCTTATACCTAATTGAAGTAGTAATGTAGTGACAATCTCTCCTTTCAATGCACCGCTCTAAGTACATGACTAACAAATCGATGCACGGATCCTAGTATATGACTAACACACCGACTTGAGAAAGATGTTGGTTGCAAAGTTTTTCAGTTCATCCAACATTGAAGATCAAGAAGCTCATTGGTTACAAAACCCTTGGCACAAGTCGCAGTAGCTTCTACAAATGAATATGATGAACTAGGACAAATTTTGTCTCCGGTCACAATTTGCATGCACAATCAATTTACATTGAGTTGCATCACTTTGCATCACCTTTGACGGCTCCTTAAAATAATCCTTATATATGTCTAGAGTTGTGAGAAAGGATACCTTTCCAAAATACACTTGGATATGCATGAAAACAGATCTAGAAATATGAATTTCGTAATTCTCGATAAATACTGTTTTTGTTGAGCAGCTGTCGAGCACAAGCATTAAACATCGATAGATATTATCTGTCGAACTATCTGTCAAGCTTTAATAAACAACACTTCTTTACTTGTTTTTTGGATAGACTTGCATGGCTTCAATACTAGACTTGAACTCTTGTTCCTTGAAGTACTAAACTCATCCTAGATCTACCCAATTACAAGGAAAATGTGTTTTGTCAAAGGATTAGCCAATTCACAATAACATTTGTTCTAACAAATTCCACATATGTTCTAACATAAACAATCCATGATCATCACCTCTATTGCTCCACATGTCACCCATTTTATTAAGGCCTTTCATGACAACTCCCTTCCAGTCCAACCAGACACATTAAGCCAAGTTTTAAAATCTCTAAGTGGCGAGCAATTATAAAGTCATAATTCGGTGCCTTGTAAACTAATTGGGCTTTGAGTTCTCAAATATTGCTTTCTTAAATTTATTGTTATTTTTCTTATTTTGTAGTATTTTGTTGATTTCTGAGACAGGAGAGAGTGTAAAGTCTCTGAGATATTAGTTGAAAAGAAAATCGAATTTATTTTAAAGATTGATTAGAATGACAGTTTCCTAAATGATTCTTCATTGGCGTATTGCTTTGTTATTTGTGGATCAAATAATTGTGGGTCAATAAAGGAAAAATTATCTTATAAAAAACTAAAATACATTACAGATACCATATAAATACTTGATTCAATTTTTTTATATTAAAACTTGTAGATTTCAATTACCCATGACTGATTCAGTTTTACATGAAAGATAGCATCTCAACAAAACTTATTTTATTTAAACTTTTGAAAGGAAAAAAAATATATGAATTTAAATTTTCAGGCAAATAATAAACACATAATCTGAGTTATGACTTGAAGAATACTCTTTCTAGCTTTATTCTTTTTTTTTTTTTTCGTTGTGGACAATGTTGTTGGATAGGTAACACCTCAGGAAGGCTCAAATTGAAAAGTTAATATAATGGATATTCTTAGTGCAATTTATTATAAACCATTCTAAGAAAGTTTTTATAGCTCTTTTATGAGAAATTGAAAAAGAAGCAAAACATTAATTAATTGTTTATTTTCTGTTTTTGTAAAATTTTCCTAAAATATTTCATTAACAAATGCCTTTAGGGCATTCGTTAACTTTTCCCCATAACATATAAAGATATTAATTGATCCAAAATGTTTTAAGCCTATGAGTAGGGGTGTCAATTCGGGTTAGCGTGTCGGGTTCGTGTCGTGTCGAGGTAGGGGTATTCGACTAAATGGCTCAACCCTAACCCGACCCATTTAATAATCGTGTCAGGATCCTTCAACCCTAACCCGACCTGTTAATAAGGCGGGTTGACCTGACCCAACCCATTTGACACGGTTAATAAACGAGTCGTGTTGGGTTGACATGAATGTAACACAACCCATTTCAACCTACATAATATTAAATATAACATCCATCTAGAAATAATTTTTTTTTACATCCCAAAAAGCAGTGCATACACTTTATGTCTTCAACCCACATTCAAAATAATATAGTTCAACAAAAATATAACATTCATCTAGAAATAAGTTCTTTACATTCCAAAAAAAGTGTAACACTTTAACCCAAATTCAAAATAACATAGTTTAACAAAAATAAAATAACATAGTTCAACAAAAATATAATATTCTTGGAACTCGCCAAATGCTAAATATTAATATTAAAAGAATTTGAGCAAACAGTATTCTAATCCTGATTATGACCACGATTATCATCCATAGATTCTTTGTTGATGTCCAAATTCATAACATCTTCCACAAGCTCATCCAATTTCATTTGTGCAAGTTTTATGCCAAAAAAATAAAAATAAATAAGTATTAGTAGTGTTACAAAATATGATCATGCCTCAACAGTTTTATAAGAACTAAATAATAATAATAATGTAAGAGTAATAATAACTAATGAAACAAATAAAAATCTATGGATGTTATGTTATGCGAGTTAAACGGGTTGTGTTAAGTGGGTCATTTCGGGTTTGACACAAATAAATTGGCGTGTCAAACGTGTCTATTGCGGGTTACACGGGTTGACCCGCTTATGACCTGTTTCTTATCGTGTCGCTTTCGGGTCGACCTGTTTATGACCTAAACCCATTAAGGCCTAACCCTAACCCGAAAAAACCCGTGTCGGGTTCGTGTCGTGTTCGCGGGTTGGGTCGAACATTGACACCCCTACCTATGAGTTTGGACCTAGCCATATTAAATTAACTATTCTCTCTTATTATTCTTATTTAATGTTGGACTTTACTCAGGGGCAGCAGTACGTTATCTTTAGGGGGTTCAAATGAACCCCCTGACTTGGAAATTAAAAAAAATTATATATAAAAAATATTTATTTTATTAGTTTGATTTACGACACTTAAAAAGAGTATTTTTGCACCCCCTGATCACAGCCCAATCCAAAACCAATTAACAACACAGATCATCCCATCTCAAAACTAAAATCTACACAGAATACTCTCACTTTCTCTCTTTGATTTGATTTCTAATCTCATTCTCATGAATCTCATGAATCTCTCTTTTTTCTATTTATTTATTATTTAACTATCTAAATTAGTATCTCTCTTTATTATAAATTTATGTTATGTACATGTGTGATACTGATTGTATACATTACTTATTTTTTTGTCATATTATTATTTGTGTGAATTGTGATGTGTGTGAATGTGTGCATGTATATTATAAATATAATATAACTTTATATAATTTAATAATTAGAAAATGCAAAGAATTTGTTACATGTGTGTATATTGTTAAAAAAGTAAATGATGTTTTAATTATTTGATTGGTTAAGTAGACACTTAGTATATTATTTATGTATAAATGAATGTAGCTATATGAGTCAATAATTAATACTATGCCAATGAGTTTAGTTTTGTCATTCAATTTAAAATAATTTTTAAAAAAATGAAATATTTTTAATAAAACAATGAAAAGTAGGAAATAACAACTGAATAAAAATAAAAATGTTATACAAACTTAAGAAAATAAAAATGGTCACACTTATCCACATTGATAATAGATAATGACACCACCGCACAAGTATAAATGCTTGTGGAGTGTTTGGGGTAAGGGCCGAAGTTTAAGTCTCTAGAATAGAGTTTCACACACATATACATTTAGATTAGGCTAGAGTGAAAATTTTATCTTGTATATATATATAAAAAAAAGATAATAGATAATGACAATTAATAATAAACGATTATGTAACTATTAAAGAATATGAAGACCCTTAAAAGAAAATTGTAAAACTTCATATATTTCTTCTAAAAAAGAAAACTTTATGTATTTGCATTTTTTTTAACACCTCCCCAATAAACTTTTCACAACCATGAGGAAGAGAAATTTTCAAAGGCTACTATCAAGAACCAAATTTGAAGCTTATGATTTTTTTTAGGTAGAAATACAGGAAATCCAACTTACTATGATAAGTTTTGAAGAATAATTGTTCGGAAGTTCATGCGTGGTGCACACCGAAAGGGGGAAAAAAATCCCTTTCTTTCTTTTTCATATTTTAATACAATGTATCAAACCATTGCTCAATAGTCTGAACAACGAGGAAAAGTCTAAACTAATTCTAATTTTTATTTTTTTATTTTATTTTTGAGAATCTTCCTAATTCTACTCCCAACTTTATTATATCTACTGAAATTCTAGGCTCACTTGTACCGTCCATTTCATATATAATATATTTATACAATAAATCAATAATACAATGTTTGCAGTTGAAAGTTTAGTAATCTGAAAATGGTGCATGAAATTCATACCATGAAAGAAAATGATTCATGACAAAAACTTTGGTGAAAAATTTTCTTTAATACAAAATCAAACAAAAACGTACCAAACAAAGTGTATGAATCCGTACCAAATATATTCCTAATTATAAAAAAAAATTGTCCCAACTTTGATATAATCTACTATGAGTGATAAAAAGAAATAAGCAAAGCAGTAGAATACCTGCAAAAAATAAAACACGTCTATTTTAAGGTGCAAGAAACAAAACATACTTGCTTTTGAAAAATAATCTCAAATTTACGAAGAGATCTTTAATCCACGAGATGATAGGTTTGAAATCCACTTGATAATAGGTTTAAAATCCACTTGAAGGCTTATTTAAAGTTTCCTTAAAACTTGATAAATAAGAAAATATGTTCTAAAATAGATCCTAATCAATACCTTTCATAATAGAACTCTAATTTCACTTAAAAGGCATTATATGAACTTACAAATAAGAAAATAATTACCCTAAAACTAAAATTATAAAAAATGGCATAAAAAAAATTAACAATTAACAAAAGTCTAAAGGTAAATTCTGTCGTACATCAAAAATTAGTGTGAAAATTATTATTCAGTACTCCTCGTTGATCACTTTTACAAATTGGAGCAAATGGAATGGTAATAAAAGAGCTCTTCCATTTATCAGGATGTCACATCCACTGAAGCCATCACCTCAGGAAGAGGCGAGTTTCGACATACCGGGCATGTAGCATGCAGGCGTAGCCAGAAGTCGACACATTTAAGATGAAAGATATGACTACAATCGGGTAACAAGCGCAACACATCCGTGTCATTGTAATCAGCCAAGCATATTGAACAACAGGATGAGGTAGAATTCCCCTGGTGGAGCTTGGCTTCGGCATAGAGGAGCTTTGGGTATTGGCGTAGAGTGGCTTCATCAATACCTGGATGAAAGTTATTGATAGAGTGTAAGGGGACAGTACCGGCGGGCTGTTGGTGGTGATAGGCAGAAGTACGTTGCACTAGAAAGCAAATTGCAATCATGAGGAAGACAAAAAGAATGGTTCCTATGAAAAGGATGAATCCGACAACATATCCTGCTCCAATCATGTTGATGTTATCTAAGGCATCATTGGATTATGAGAGAGAGAGAGAGAGAGAGGGAGAGAGAATGAGTTCGGGAAATCGATGAGGCTTTCGACTTGTTAAGAAGAAAAGGAAACTGGGCGTGATTGGGGAGAGCTAGCATCCGGTGAGATTCTTTGGTGGGCTGCTATTATATATCATTATATCCAGTTTCTAGCTTGATGGTCAACTGTCATGTTCCAATATAAAAAATAAAAATAAAAATAAAAAATACAAAGAAAAGAGAAATTTCTCTCTACTTACATTACTCAGACTATTGAGTAATGGTTTATACAACTGATAAAAGATCCACACCAGGAAAAATCCACGAAATATGTTAGACCAAGATCTAGGAAAGGATTGGGTCCAATGGGTTCTAGTTTGACCAAGTTGGGATTTGGTTAGAAACATATCTAATACTATATATAAAAGCAGAAGCCTTTAAAGAGGTGCTGCCACGTTAGGAAAAATGGCCACTTAAAAAGCTGACACATACACCACCTTTTAAGTTAAAGAGTCGTGCATTGCAATGTTTCAATAAACTTAAAATTTTTACTTAATATAAAAAACTCAAAACCAGACCTTAGTATTTCATTCCACAGTCTAAAAAACTGACACGTATACAATTTTTAAGTAAAAACAGTACCGTACGTTGCACTGTTTGAGGACTTAAAATTCTATACATTTACTGTGCACATGGTTTAAAACAATAACATCAATAAATAGAAAGCATCCGTATTTTTCTCTCTCCCAAAACAAAAAGGAAAAAGAAAGAAGAAAAACCTCTCTCTCAGAGAACAATAGCAAGAAAAGGAGAATGACAGAGAAAGAGACAATAGAGAAAGAGACCAACTGGTTGAAATACGATGGATACAGAGATAGAAATAGAGAGGCGATGAGACCAAGAGAAAGAAATAGAGAAAGAGGCAGAGTTAGAGACATCCAGGCCAGTACCGCCGTCGGGCTCTGACCACCAAAATTCTTGCTTCCCTAAACCAGTGATGCATTGTTACAGAGTGAGTTTTCTTTCTTCTTCTTCTTTTTTTTTTTTTTTTTTTTGCTTTCTTTGTTTTTTGCTTTTTTTAATTATAAATTTTTATAAGTAAAAACCTAAATCTAGCAATAACTATGCTTTATGTTTATTAGCACACATAAAGAAACCTTTATGCCATACATCCGCCACCCAGATCGTCAAAACCGGCTCTTGTATTTTTTCTTTTCAGTTTTTGGATTTAGGTATGAAATGTTACTTTAATTGAGTTTTTTTTTTTTTTTTTTGGGTTGAATGGGTTTAGATTTGATTCGTTTTTTGTTTTGGGTTTTTGGTTTTTCTATCAAAGGATAGAGACTCCAATCAAGGATAAAGAGAAAAGGATAGAAACAGAGACCAACCACCCTCTATCTATACAATCAGACCATTGTAACCACAGGCACACAAAGATCCACCCAGATCTTTTGCCATCACCGTAAGCCTCCACTTACTACCCGACTGTCGGAATCGCTACTGGTAAAGTTTTGTTTTAAATTTA
Source organism: Lithocarpus polystachyus (assembly GCA_033629205.1). Classification (NCBI taxonomy): domain Eukaryota; kingdom Viridiplantae; phylum Streptophyta; class Magnoliopsida; order Fagales; family Fagaceae; genus Lithocarpus; species Lithocarpus polystachyus. The sequence goes on from CM066172.1 coordinate 24,888,041, forward strand.
AAAATTTAGGGTTTTTGGTTTTTATTTGGAGAATCAATTGGGTGTTAATTATGATTTAGATTGGGCATTCGGGTATGAAACGTACTTTTGATTGAGTTTTTTTGTTAATATGTTTACATTTTATTCGTTTTTGTTTCAGGTTTTTGGGTTCTCTATCAAAATGTTTGTTATCTCAATTTTAGATAGTTGCTTTTGTTTTGTTTTTTAGAGTACAAAAATCACTAAAAATAATGATTTCAGTTTGGGTGCTTCTGTTTCTAATCTTTACGAAACCATTGAGATTAAATAAGTATAGGATTGAAATCATTGAGTATTTCCATTTCTAATATTTATTTTCCTTTTTCAAACTTATTTTAGGTCTTTTTGCTAGAACATCATACACCCAGATAAAGTCCGTAAGGCACAGAGAGACAGACCTTATACTTGTAAAGTTATTGTTCCTAATGTATTAGGCAAGCAATACAAAATGTTTTAATGCTGTTGTTGTTTTGCTCTGTTATTATTCTGTTTCATCATTGATACCTATAAAAATTCTTCTTCTTTTTGTGTGTGTGTGTGTGTGTGGCATATTGAGTTCCTGTTGGGTTTTCATTGTTGGTGGGAAAGTAACTTTTTCCTTTTTATTTTATGAGAAGAGTTTTGACAAATTCGCAGTTTATTGTGCACTGAAATTTTGATATCTACGTCTCTCAATGTTCCCTTTTATTTGATATTTGTGGTTCAATTGATCCTTTTTAATGTTTGGCTTATAAAAAACTTCTTTAAAGATAACGTTTTTAATCTCTCTCAAAGATTCAAACAAATATGTAGCCAAATATTTTCAAAACTCCAGTGTGAATTTTCAGTTATTTATTTATAGTTTTGGTTGTATTTTGATTAGAGCAATGGTTATTAGTTCATCTCACACACACAATCTTGCAGTAGTATTTTCCATTTTTATTATATAGTGTTTTTTTACATTTTAAATTTTAAAACCAACCTTTCACGATTTGCATTTATTCATACGCTGTGCATAACCTATCTTCTCTCTCATCCGGCTTTCTTCCCATTGTCACTCTCTCATATGCAGACCCAACACAGTAATAGCCTGCAAAGGCATGACTATGTCTGCCATCTCCGACCCGACCTCAGTATCAGACCATCCTCTATTGGGAATTTTTAATTAATCTATGATTATTCTTTTCCTATTGTCCATAATTATGTTTGCTGTCAATTTTGGAATTTTGATTCCTAACACTTTTTCCTCTCTATTCTATTTTTTGGTTGAATTGAAGGAAGCACCCAAGAAGTTCAAATACTACCACCTGAGTTGTTATTAGGGTATGGGTATTGTAAAGCGTGGAGAGACAGAACATAGGGCTGTCTCCACCAGCCTACAGCCACCGTTAGACAGTGGAATATTCTTCTCTGCGACAAGAGTTCATAACCAAGTATGCTATTCATAAATTACCATTGTTTCTTTCCTTTCTTATATATATATATATATATATATATATATATATAAAGTTTAGGCAGTTTTACTTTACCTATGTGCTTGACATTTTCTTTCTTAATCTTCTTCTTCTATGAATGGTTTTTATGTTATTTTTTCCCACAACAAAAGATATATAGTGGTACTTCATGTTGGTGCTTTTGCTCCTAAGATTGGCCTTGAGATATAATTGAAAGGCACTCTTTAGGAACTTTGCTCTTCTCCTAATAATTTTTCTGTTGTGTGACATTCTTGCTAAGAAAATGGTCCTATTATATTCCTTTCATACTTGGGATGTTTGCTGTGTTACCAATATGTTAATGTTCCTGTTAAGAAGTTGGCTCAGTTTGCAATTCATTTGAGTTAAATTTCTCCTAAAGGAAAAAGTGTTGTTGCCTCCAAGTTTCCAATTGTAAGTCACACCAAAGTCCTTTTTTTTTTCCTTTTTTTTTCCCCCCTTTTTTTTGGTTTTTTTTGAAAATGGGAATTTGTGGTTTCTTTTGGTGTTGGGATAATTTTAGAATTTAAAGATTGGTTCATTTAGGAAATTTTAGGGACTTCCTTTTGTTTTGTTTTGTTCATTCAGGATAATTTTCACAATTTAGGTCCATCACAGAGAGCTTTGACTGTCTTAATTAAATTCAAGATTATATTGAGCTTTTCTTTTTCAAAAATATTTCTAGATATCAATTGGAGTTGGGTGGAGAAGACACTCACATGGTGGAGGGTTCTTAGAGCAAAAAAGACAATCCCTAGAGAGTCCTCGAATTCTACAGCGGTAATACTGTATACTTCCATAATCATTATTTACGCTTCCCTCTCATTTGTCTCTTTATTTGTGTGTGTAATTTACTTTGTTTTTTGTTTTTTTTTTTTTCTTATTGTTTTTTTCGCTTGATGTAAAATTTAGAGGTACTCAGTAATGAAGGCAGGTGTAAATGTGAAAGAATTGGGAGCATTGATATAAATGACAAAGTAAAAAATGTTTACTAGCATAATTTTGACCAACGTCCCTAATAGGTTTGCCTTTTCCTGTTTTTCTATAAAAAATACTGGTTTTGCCTTTTATTTTGTTTTTAGAAATACAACTTATCAACATAATAGGCACTATAAAATATTGTTCTTGCACTTTTACTATTTTTGTAGCGTTTTTGAAGTAAAATCGTCTTCCTAATTGGATTTAGTTTTTTCTCTTTGAATTTGTTTGTTGTCTAGCTTCAATATGCATTTGGATTTGTGTATTATATTTGGCGATGTAAGAAAATTTATGTTTTTGGTGATGAAAAAGTGGTGGTGTTGGTTTTTGCAGATACAAGAACCAATCCAAGTTGCCAAATATTATGTCATTGGTATAAGAACATAAATGAAGAAAAAAAACATAATTAAGAACATAACAGTAACTTTTGAAATAGCTTTATTTTGGTGTTGTGCTAGAATGCCTTTCCAGTTTTAAATTTGTCCAGTAGTGTCTTATGATATCTCAGTTTGTTATATAAACATATTAAGAAGAAAACAAACCAATTAATTCAATTCCAATTAGACATCCAGAGATAACTAAAAAATCTTTCTGGACTCTACATTCCCTGTCAACTCTATTTTAGTAAGAATGATTAGTAGCAATCTATAAGGTGGCTCTGCTTATATTTTTCTCTTCAGATACAAAGAAATGTGGAACATCTATTTTTTTTTTTTTGGGTTGCAAACTATGCAGGTGAGCACAATTTATGTAGCAGTAATCTAAAGGGCCTATTTGATTAATTGACTATAGAACAATCCCAACATCGTGTGGGTTCCTTTTCTTAATTATTTATTATCATAATGTTTTGAGTTACCACTTTTATTGTAATGTTTTGAGTTATGGTAATGGACCTTATATATTTGACTTGGGTTTATAACTTTATGGTTTTGAAGGAAAAAGTTAGATTTAAGAGAATTTGAGATTTAGTTTAGATGTGCATAGTTCATTCTTTTGTGAAAATAGATTAATTTTTGTAAGAAATATTACTTTTAATGTTGTCTACATTTCTTTTTCTTTTCTACTTCTACAACTCCAAGTTTTTAGCCTGCAATTATGGTTTATGATCATTAAGTAATCCAATGATTAATGCACTGAATTCTATGATAAGCGAATCATTTGGATTTATCTTTTTTAATCCTATATGTTGATAAGATATGTTTATTGTATTGCTACAGCCTCTTTCAAGCAATTTTCATACTTATTAATTAGTTGTGATGTGGGAGATTTCAAGAAATGTGGTGAAGCATTTAACTCAATACATCTATGATCAACTACTCAACTAATCAAGACATTTTTATTGCTATTGGATGCAATTTGCATGATCGTGTCTATGATTCTTATTGGGTGGTATTTCTCATCTATTAGATCCGAATAAATGTAACTTTTAAGTTTAGTTTTTACTTTTGTTTATACTTAGTTCTTTTTGTTTATAAATTTTGTATCATCCGTTTTAGTGAAGTAGGGTGTAGAAAAGATATTTGCGATCTATAGCTGATTCAAGGGTTCAACCCAATGCTATTTTGACAAATTAAGGGCCCTTGGCAATTGGGAGATGGTGCTTCACGTCAAAGGCTAAGGTGCATACTGCATAGGCAATCGGGAGATGTGCGCAAAAATGAGTTTTTTATTTATTTTATTTATTTTAATGTATGTATGGACATAATATTGGGACAAATTGTGGTTTCAATTGCAATCTTAAATAAATATTTTATATTTTTATTGCACCCATTAAGGGATCCCTCCTATAAAGTAGTTTTTTAATGGTTGCTGGTAGTTTTTCCCTTGATTGGTATGAAAGAAATAACATATTGTCAAAATATATTTTATCAAAACAACCAAGGCACATTATATGGCTTTTTTCCCATGATAGTTAAGAGTATATTCTCTAATAAAAACTTGAAACTAATGTGTATATTCAACCAAAATTTTTATATATCTAATTGAGATTATTCATAAATGTAACTATGAAAAACTTGACATAACTAATATTATGAAAATTGCAAGGAAAAAATATTTTAGTAGCTTTAAATGTCCTGGTTGAACTAATGTTCTATATGTTCAATAACTCAAGCTAACGTCAATAACATTACTACAATTGACTATATATAATTTGAACCGTATAATTAAAATTATTTTTAATTGTACCCGTGCATATGCACGGAGCTACACACTAGTTGAATTAAAGTTATTCACCATACTTTTATTACTCTTTCTTCGGATATATATATATATATATATATTTGAATTCAAGTTATACTCAATATATTTTTAAGTTAAGTTATATCGCTCAATAATTTTTATTGAATGCGTATTTTAATAAATTTACTGTTAGATTAGATTTTCTTCTTATACTTTACATACTTGCTAAATTTCTAGATGATTTGAGATCAACAACTGTTTAATCAATAAAAATTTAAAATTTCAAGTTTTCGAATTTACAATTGTGTATAAAAAAAAAAAAAAAAAAAGAGTTTCTAGATCGAATAACAAATAGCTTTTCGATTGATATGAAACTTGGCGTACATGTTAAAATCATGTAATACAATGGTTGAATTTTTTAAAAATTAATTTAATTAAAAGTTATTACGTAGTGTAATATTCCTTAAAGTTATTCTTCTCTATTTTTATGTTATTCTATTATTCTCCTCTCACTGAAGCAAAACGTGCAGCATCATTCTCTCTTTAAACATAATTTCATTTGGGATGTGATAACAAGCTGGTATAAGGAGATTTTTGCTTATATTTTGTATTGTTTGTGGGTTCTAAGTGGTTTCCGTAACAAAGAGGCTTAACTCTAACCAATTATTGTTTGTGGGTTCCACCTAGCATGTTTTTTTTTTTTTTTTTTTTTTTTTTTTTCAAAAATCACGGTTAGATACTGATGATGCACAGAAAAATCAATAGGCTAAATGCTCTAGGCTTCGATAAACTAGTGATTGCTTTGAAAGCCTGAAAAGAAAAGACATAATCAAGGGTGACTGGGGTGGACCGGTTAAGAACCCACCAATGCTTAAGTTAGTTTTTCTCTCTAGAACTCGAGAATACCAACTTATTGGGATTGTAGAAAACTTACCTTCATTTGACGTAGAGTGTTTACTTGATTGGTAAATTCCTAAAACCGTACGAAAGTTGTTCAGACACAACTTCTACAACTGTTATAGAAATTAGAAGATTTAATCTTACTTGCATCTATAACTACCATTGGAAATTGAGAGTTTAGTGAGAAGTTAGAGCGATAAGCAAGGATTTTGCTTAAACTCCAAGATAGTAGAACATAGTTAAAATATAAGTTTTTGTGCATAAGTTCATTCTGAAGATATTCCAAATGTTGAAGGGTCATCCATCTGCTTTCATGTCTAGACGACCTTCCTTAATTTGGATGGCCTCCTTGTATTGGACAACATTTTTATACTAGGACAACCTATGAATGATACAATAGATGAACTAGAGTAGGCCCAATTGTCGTGATTTTCTATGTTCTTTGGACGACAACTTAAAGACGAGCTATACTTGTCTTTTCCCATCAGATACTATTTGCAGGTCTCGCTCTATAGCTTTTGCTCATCTTTTTATTTATTGTAGGTTCCATTTTACTCTATAAAAAAAATTGTATTTTCAACAAAAAAGCAATCTAACCTATTTTATTTTTATTTTAGTTTTTTCCTATAGTACTAGAGCAAAGCACAAAAACCAAAAAGTTTAATAAGTTATTCCCGAATATAGACTATTATGTTGTACTTTGTTAGGTTTTCTTGTATATTATACATACTGGAAATAGTCAACAAAGATCATCATTCAGTTTTTGTTTGCGTAACTCAAGCAAAAAAATAAAATAAAAACCTTTCATGCGTCTTTTTAAAGACGAGGAAAAACATAAAATTACAGTAGAAAAAACACTTTCTCTTCTCACAGAGGGTGAGCTTTCCTTCTCACAAAGGGTGAGTTTTCTTCTGCCAATCGGGAGAATTTCCTACGACTTCTAGTCTTACACTCTTAGACATGGATGGGGATTTCATTGAAAGGCTGCAACAAATTAATCTGACAGAGGATAAGGAAGAAGTATGTCAAGTCAGAGCAACTCGAAGAAAGGAAATCCTAGAAGAATGCTTTCTAAGTCTTCTTGGACGTTTCCTCACAACTCGACAGTACAATCAACAGGTTGCAAAGGCAATGCTTAGGACAGTTTGGAAAATGGGGTCAGACTTAAGAATTATCGACGTCGGGGACGGGTTGTTTCAATTCAAATTTAACTTGGAGAGCCAATTGAAGTGGGTCATGAATAATGGACCGTGGTGCTTTGATAATTACCCCTTGGCACTCCGAAGATGGGAGAGAGGTATGACTGCTGCCTCGGTGAAGTTCCATTTACTTCCAATATGGATTCAGGTTTGGGGACTACCTTTTGACCTTATCACGGAGGAGACTGGCAGAGATATTGGCGAGTGTTTAGGGCGGGTAGTTGACGTCGACACCACTGCATTCACATCGGAGCAAGCTCGTTTTATCAGAATCCGAGTCGAAATACCGTTGGACAGACCAATTCGAAGGGGAGGTATTATCTCAAGCCCGGAGGGAGATAAAATACGAATTGGCTTCAAGTATAAGTGTCTGGTGGGTCTGTGCTTTCATTGTGGTCTCTTTGGACACGAAGCAAAGGAGTGCAAAAAACCAAGAGATCCGACACAGCAGGAGTTACCATACGGCGAATGGTTGAAGGCAGGGTACCGGGGAAGGGAGGAGAGTAATACGAAGAAGGGAGGTATGTCGAGGCAGACGCAGCAACAGGTTGTCTCGCCGGAGAAACCCAACGGAGATGGGAAACGGATTCAAATTGAGGACCCTAGTAATGGCGTATTAAATGTAGGATTCTGTAATAGCCAAAACGTTGCCAACGTTGGGAACATTAACACCCCAGAATTGAATGACATGGAGACTTTAATGAGCGGATTAAGTGGGGAAAAAATTTCAAGTAGGATTTCCCAAACCGAAAATGTCATAACTGGTGGCGTTAATAGTGTGCATGGAGACATTAACACCAATTCAACCACGAACCTGGTCAGTATCCCAGTTGTATACGTTGGGAGTAAAGACACCCCATCAGCAACAATTAAAACTCCACGTGAGCACTCACCTAACCAGGGAAAAAAAATAATAACACGTGAGGAAGGTGGAAGCACATGGAGGAGATTAGAAAGAACACAATCTCGCACGACAACAAACCCTAAGGATTCTACTTCCTGCGGCTCAAAGAGAAGGGTTTTGTACCATGAGGCTGAAACTAAGAACAATCCGAAGGGGAAGCGAAGCAAAACATTGGTAGCTGCAAATGTTGATCAAGTCTAAACGGCGGAGGCTGTGGAGCAGCCCCGCCGAGCCCAATGAATCTGTTAAGTTGGAATTGCCAGGGGCTTGGGAACCAACGTGCAGTTGATGTAATCTCTCATCTTGTGAGGGAAAAAGATCCCAAGGTGCTATTCTTGATGGAAACAAAAAGAACAGTAGAAGAGATGTGGTGGATACAGGCAGAGTTACCTTATCGATGTATGTTAGCAGTACCGAGTATAGAAAGGAGAGGTGGCTTGGCACTATTGTGGAAAGAGGATGTAAATCTGCATATACAAACCTACTCACCAAATCATGTTGATGCCATCATATTTCATGACTCAAATCCCCTATGGAGATTGACAGGCTTCTATGGATGGCCAGAGGAACAACGAAAAAAGGAATCTTGCCAACTTCTAAACATCTACATTCACGAAGCACACTCCCATGGTTATGTTGTGGTGACTTCAATGAGATTTTACACTCCTCTGAGAAGAAAGGACGCTTGCCAAAACGACATCAACCAATGATGGAATTTCGGTTAGCCCTCTTCCATTGTGGTTTGATTGATTTGGGTTGTCAAGGCAATATTTTTACATGGAACAATGGACGACCGGGTGATGCATTTGTCCAAGAACGATTGGATAGGGCTTGTGCAACCTCCGAATGGTCAGAGATTTTCCCACATGCAAAGGTCTCCAACATCCAATCTACATATTCAGATCACAACCCGATTCTCATTACTATGTCTCAACCGAATCAAAGTGGTAGAAAGAAGAAAATTCCTACATGGTTTGAAGAGAAGTGGGCATACCATCTCGATTGTGAAGGAGTGATTCGGGGAGCATGGGAAGCCAAGAATGTGGCGGGCAGCCCTATGTTTCGTCTATTTGAAAAAATAAAAAGATGCAGGCTTGAACTGGTGAAGTGGAGTCGGCATACTTTTGGGAATTTTAAGACACAGCTAAAGGCAAAGCAGGTGGCATTGGAGGACTTGTCCATGTAGAATAATCCAGATAACTTGCCAACAATCTATACACTAAAACATGAAATTAATACATTGCTCAACCAAGATGAAATGTTTTGGCGTCAAAGATCGAGATCCATATGGTTACCGGTGGGGGATAAAAATACAAAGTATTTCCATCAAAGAGCCAGCCAACGTCGTTGGAAAAATAACATCTCTGGTATCACTTCCCAATCTGGGGAATGGTGCACATCTGAGGATCAAATAGCAGATACAACAAAGCAATACTTTCAAGACCTGTTCCCAACATCCAACCCAACAGATTATAGTGGAGTATTGAACTTGGTAGATCACCTTGTCACCTCAACCATGAACAATACTCTACTTCAAAGGTATAATCTAGAGGAAGTGAAGCAAGCCCTTTTCTAGATGCACCCATCAAAATCTCCCGGACCTGATGGTATGTTCCCTTATTTTTTTCAAAATTTTTGGCATATTGTCGGTCAAGATGTCGCTGTAGTTCTTTCAATTTTAAATTCTGGACATATGTTGCAAAAGATGAATTTTACCTATATTGTATTAATCCCAAAAAATAATGAGCCAAAATACATGTCTGATTTTAGGCCAATAAGTTTGGCAAATGTGATCTCTAGAGTGGTGTCGAAAGTACTAGCTAATAGGTTGAAATTGGTACTCCCCCTAGTGATATCTGATGCCTAAAGTGCTTTTGTACCTAATCGGCTCGTTACTGACAATACTACTGTAGCATATGAGTTGTTACATAGGATGAGAAACAGAAGGAAGGGCAAAATGGGTCAAATGGCTGTCAAAGTCGACATCAGCAAAGCTTATGATAGGGTGGAATGGGGCTTTTTGAGACAAATGATGCTAAAGCTAGGTTTTGACATAAGGTGGGTGAATCTAGCAATGGAGACAATCACCATTGCATCATATTCAGTCCTAATCAATGGGGAACCACGTGGCTTCATCTTACCGTCTAGAGGTCTTAGACAAGGAGACCCACTCTCTTCGTATTTGTTCCTACTTTGTGCTGAAGGTCTATCTGCCTTGCTAAGAAAAGCTGAAGAGAACCACTTACTAAGAGGTGTAAAATCTAGCAAACATGGGGTATGTATTTCTCACCTTTTGTTTGCTGATGATAGTCTCCTATTCTGCCGGGCAACTGTAGAGGAATGCCAAAGATTACTCCATATATTGGGAACTTAGGAAGCAGCCTCAGGCCAAGCAATTAATAGACGAAAAACATCCTTGTTTTTGAGCACAAATACCAAGCCGGAGGTGAGAAGGGCAATCCAACAAATGCTAGGTGCTAGAACTATGTCTAATGGTGAGAAATACCTTGGGCTACCAATGGCAAGTGGAAAGTCAAAGGTAAACACCTTTAAAGAGCTTCAAGAAAAAATAACCAAAAGGGTAATAGGGTGGAAAGAGAAGCTCATTTCAAAAGCAGGTGGAAAGATTCTGATCAAGACAGTGGCCCAAGCCATTCCAACCTACTCCATGTGCTTATTCAAACTACCAAAGGCCATATGTGACAAGATCAACTCAATTTTGGCCAACTATTGGTGGGGTCAAATGAAGGATAAGAGGAAGGTTCATTGGATAAATTGGCAAAAATTGTGTATACACAAGAAAAAGGGAGGAATGGGTTTTAGAGACATTTCAGCATTCAATTTGGCAATGCTAGCTAAGCAGACATAAAGGCTCATCCACCAAGATCACTCACTATTCTATAGGGTGTACAAGGCAGGGTACTTTCCGAACTGTAGCTTCTTGATGGCTAAATTGGGGTCAAACCCATCTTATGTTTGGCGATCTCTCCTGGAAGCAAGGGACGTGATTTGGGAAGGGTCAACTTGGCGGGTTGGTGATGGAAAACAGATTGGAGTTGTGTCACACAAATGGCTACCAAACACACCAACCATTCTGTATGAACAAGTGGAAGACATGAAGGTGTGTGACTTAATAAACAGGAGTATGAGACAATGGGACCGAGGAAAAATAGCTGCTACCTTCACCCCAAGGACTTGTGCAGAAATTCTAGCCACCCCCTTAATCAGACCAACTCTCAAGATTCCCTAATCTGGACTGCAAATAAGACCTAAAATTTCACAGTGAAATCAGCATACCAGTTGGCTCTACGGCTGAAGACATCAGAAAGGCCAGAGCACTCATTGGCCCGAGCCCATGGTGCAACTTGGGGAAAAATCTGGAAGCTCAACGTCCCACCAAAGATTCGGACATTTCTTTGGAGAGCATGCAATAATTGTCTACAAACAAGGGACAACCTGCGTAGGAAGAAAGATACAACTCCAAGCAACGTGTGAGTTCTATTGAAGTGAGCCTGAAACTATTACACACATTCTCTGGTCTTGACGTCTTGTCCGTCTGCAAGAAATGTTTGGGCACTGATTAGGGGCCGAATACAGAAATATAGCAATGAGGTTGAGGATTTCTTCCTTCTTTTTAAACACTTACAGTACGCGTTGGAAGATGAAGACCTAGACAGATGGGCAGTCACGGCATGGTCTATATGGAATTCAAGAAACAAATTTTACTTTGAGCACGTACAACTTGAGCCACAGTCTATATTGGAAAGGGCCACGGGTTTGTTGGCTGAGTACAAAGCTGTCATGACGGTTAGGCAGGGGTAATATTTAAGCAACACCACTACAGAGTTAGTGCTTGTATCATGTAATGCACTTCATGGGGATATGCCTGAGATGTAGGCTGGGTCCCCCTAAGCCCAAACAAATCAGTTTGGCATTACCTATAAAAGCTCAGTTTTGGTTTTAATAAAAATTCTCTATCGTTGGTTCAAAAAAAAAAAAAAAAAGACGAGAAGAGAAGAGATATGATGTTAAAATAAGCTTTATTTAAACAACCTAGATATATTTTAGAATATTTTTGCTAGAATGTTGTATGATTCAAACAAGAGAGCTAACCGACCTTGCTAGGCCTACTTGAAGTTCATGAGATCGAATATATTTTGCCAGAATATATTGTTCGACCTACTTAAGGTTCATGAGATCGATTATATTTTGCCAGAATATATTGTCTGAGTCTGACCTCGTTTTTACGTTCAAAATTTCAAATTTCAAATTAAAAAAATACCAAAAATATTATTTTTCTAGTTGGAATAATGGGATTTGTTCAAAACAATTATTAATTTATCTCAATTTGTTAACCTGCGGGTTAGCAAATTTCGTGATTTAATCATCAAAATGATTCAATTGTCCTTGGTTGACAGTCAAATTAGGTCAAATTCTATCAAATTATCCAAATTACATAATTTCATGTTAAAATTAAAATTTCTAAACCATTTTCACAAGTTTGACCAAGTTTCAGTACACTCTACCCTAGCTTAATCTTGATTTGACCAAAGTCCGACCACCTGATTGCGATAAATTTAAGTTCATATTGGGGATATTTGACTTCCCTTTAAAATGACTATTCGTGGGCTCAAATCAGATTTGAAACGAACAAGACATCGTAAAAATGATGAAAAAGTACAAAACATTTTGTCATTTTTATTTTATTCAATAATCTTGATAAAATCATATTTCATTTAATTTTAACCAAATGATTCCCCGTTGGCTCAAATGAGGAGTCGATGGAAAGATCTCAACATGAATTTCAATTTACCATACTCAAATTACAAAAATTCCACTTCTATCAAACACATTTAAAAAAACAAAGTAGAAACCTTTTAATAAAAACTAGTTTTTGACACTACTTTCCTAGGCATTTTACTTATCCAATATCAAAAATTGGGCCAAAGAGTGGATAGTTTTAGAAAATATATCAAGCTATTTCCTATAATATCTCATGTGAACCGAACAGAGTTCGGGAGAGTTGGGAAATAATGTCTCAAAAATAGGATAAATTGTGTGAAAACCATAAAAACTAGTGTTTGGTGCCCTATTTGCGCATGAGTTTCTTACAACTCGAGAAGGATGGAACTAAAATATTGGCAAGCTTTCTAAGTAATGATGACTGTCTACGTCCTGGGAAAAAAGGGCATTACAAGAGCTTATATGTTCATATCCATGTGCTTAAGTGCTCAACTCATTGTCCCATTATTCTATATCTCTTATGCTTGGATAAAACATCATGATGGGAATGTTACTTTGTTTGAATGAATCCAACTAAAGCCATGGGATTGATGTTCTTACTTATATTATTATTTCCTTACGCTTGAATGTTTAATTTATTGATGGAAGGTTATTTTTTAAAAAATAAATCAATAGATTACATGCTTGTTTTGTTGATATATATATATATATATATATATATATATATATGTATATCAAGGTCTTTCCGATAAATGCAAATCTTCTATACTACTTTTTGTATACTATTCTATGTTCCACCAATCACTACTTATCATGTGTATGATTGCTTTCCATTTTAAACTTCAATTATTTTATAAGGAAAGTAAAATGAAAACATGGCAATAACTGATTGGTGGAACATAGAGTAGTATATAAAAAATAGTACAGAAGATTTTAACTCCTTTTCGAAAACATTTCATCTTGATGATATCTTGGTCAATGACACTCATACATCACATATGCTAACCTTGATTCAACAATATAACTACCCATTGAAGGACTTGGATGAACTATCACATCCATGGTTATTCATGCCGTGCATGATTCTTATGGTCTCCAACTATCGCAATCTACATATATTCAAGGTCGACTCTATCTTAGATGTAATTGATGCAATTGCCTAAGCCCTCTAAGTGAAACAAGACCCTAAATCTAAACCAATAAAATTATCTCTTTATGTGTAAAAGTATTAATTAAGATCCAAATATTAATTAATGCATATAAATAATTTTTTAACCAAAGAAAAAACATTAAAAAAAAAATGTGAACTATGCAGGAGAACTGATAATCTCTCATCTATATCTAAGAAAAAATAGGAAAAAAAAAAAAAAATTCTCTTCGTGAACTCTTGACGGTTTGATCTCTCTATGTGGGAGTTTTAATTAGAGTGTACAACTCAATCTCCCAAAACACAAATTGCAAAATCTTTCTCTCTCAACAACTCAACAAAGAAAATTTAAAAACAAAAGACCCAAAAAAATCAATCTTGATCCTTATTCTTTTATACTCATTACTAGAAACTTTGTCATTCTCTACATTTAAATTCTCTGTAGCAGCTTGAAATTTGTTGTGGTTTTGATCTTTCTCCCTTCAGGTTTGGCTCTAAAAAACCTTTTAGATTTGTGTTAAGCTCTCACTCAAATTTTATTTTCTCCTAAAATTTTGTTTTCTAGAAGAAAAAATAGAAGCCACATATTGAAAAAGTAGCTTCACTTACTGTTAATGTGCAGTGTCGCCCCTTCACCCTTTTATTTTTAGTCATTATTCAGTCAAATGTTTTAGTATTTTTAATATTTCTCCTTCTAAACTTATTACACGGCCAGTGAGTGACCCATGTGATGTATAGAAAAAATGCTTTATTTTTTTTACTTTTCTTCTTTTATTACGTCACATTAGCTAGGGGAATGCTGCTACAATTTTAGGGTGATGTGAACAATGAAGACTAGAGAGATCTAAATTTTTTTTCTTTTCATTTTTATTGTTAAATGGTGATTTAAATATAAAATTGCTTATTTATTTAGCCATTGATAGAGGTTAAAATACAATCATATATATATATATATATATATATATATATAATATTCTGATTCCCTGATATATGGTTTAAATTTTTTTATAAAACAAGTTTTAAATTTTCTTTTACCAATAAATGAAAATTACTTCAATTTGACTTATTAAATTATATAAAAAGAGGCTCCATTTGAAAACTGTCACCTTACGCCACAAAATATCTGGAGCCAGCCCTGCGTATATTTCGAGCTCTTCCACTGAACTAGTATGTTTGGTACCGAACCATCTTCCACCCCTAATTGCCTCATATTCTAAGCTCTCCCAGTTTGAAGGTACTCCTCTACTTGATGACACCAAGCATCAGCAAATTATTAGCCCTCTTAGTCTGTCTGATATTGTCTTCTCTGTCAATTCATGAACTCGTCTACCTTTGATCGTTGGACAACTGCTAAATAGGTGTTGCACAACTTAAAAGGGGCCATTGATCATGGTTTGTCTTTCCCCAAAAGCTCACTTCAACTCTATACCATTTTCGACTTTGACTGGGAAGATGATGGACCATTGGTTTTGGGATCTTTCTTGGCCACTTGTCTTATTCTTGGACTGCTAAGAAGCAACCTATCATTTTCCGTTTCAGTACATAAGCAGAATATTCTGTCATGAATGTTACCAATGCTAACTAATATAGAATATGAATGCACCTTAGGGATCTCCATGAACAAAATGTTGGCACCTTGGCCCTCGCTTCAAATCCGCTTTTTTCATGCTTGAATGAATCACGTAAAGGTGGGCTAGCTGCCACTTCATTCCCATAATGAAGTAAATAAGTATTTTCGTTACCATAATGAAGACAATGAAAAGGAACAATCCGATAGCAAATAAAATATCGGTCATATCAAAGTTGTCATTAGAATAATCTTCTACAATATGAATTGGATTGGTTGGGATATGTAGAAAAGAAAGAGAGTTAAGGCAAAGAGTTTGATGAAAGAGAATTTGTTGGGCAAATGGATTTGTTAATTGATGACGAAAATGTATCTGGTGATTGTTTAGCTAGTCGGCTATATTAGAAGTCACTATCCGAAGAAAAAATCTACCCAACTGTATGCTATTTGACAAATTCCAATATTTGCTTCTCTTTTTCTTGATTTTAAGTATAGAAAATTAAAGTTACGTTGTTTCGGCAGATGATTTGTCTTTCCAAAAATGCTTTTTTTTTTTTTTTTGGTATAATAAGCTTTAAGAAAGTAAAATATATATATATATATATATATATATATATATGTGAAAAAGGAAAAATGATAATTGTTTTCAACATTTAGTTTTTTTTATAGTTCAATATTTAGCTGTTCACCTTTTGTGAGAATAATAAAGGCGAAATTATATTATTAGTCTCTAAAATTTACCTTGTGAGCATAATTAGTTTCTCAAATTTCAAATGAACACCATTGGTCCTCCAATTTTAAAAAATGAGCGCCATTAATCTTTAAATTAAAAATTGTTAGTGTTATTGTCTGTGTGGCTTATAGAAAAATAATTTTAGAAAGGGACGTGTCTATATGGTACACATTTGGAGAATTTGTCAGGTTAGCATTTGAGTCATCATTTTTTGTTATTTTGTTAAAAACTTTTCTAGGCTCTTCGTTTATTTCTTGTGAATTGTGACCCACCCAAAAACATCCTCTTCTTTTTCTCCCAATGGGTGTCATTGCCTCTGACATTGTGGCTGTCGCCACTGTTAGCCTCACTTCCCTCTAATCTAAACAACTGTCGTCGTCACCACCGCATCAACCAACACAAGCACCCCTCTATTCCTTGCCAATCTCCATGGATCTCACCAGTTGCTAATCCCCAAAGATCTCAATGTTACTTTGTTTACAGCACGGATCTATAATCAACAAGAAAAGGTTTAAATCCATTTCAAATCTTTAATTATTATTTATTTGCCCCTCCTCTTTCAACCAATATTCATGGGATCTGCATTTTATTGCATAGATATAAGTTTGAGTGCATAACTGTCTTTCATTGCACTGATCTGTGTTGGGTTTCCTGGGCTCAAACTTTAGACTATTCCCATTAACAAGAAAGGATTTATGGTCATGGAATCCAAATGAGAGAGAGTTAATTTTATAAGACTTTGAATCCTTTAAAGGTGGATCTCTCCAACCCAGTAATCAATTTACAAGCGATTTTGTTGGCTTTGAGGTGCTCCGGTGACTCGATCGAAGAAATGAAAGCAGCAAAGGTGAAGGGGAAAATAGGGGAAAAATAGACAAGTGGAAGAAATTTTTTTTTTTTTCCATTATAATAACTAATAATCAATTAAAATTTATATGACAACCCTCATAATTAAATAGCTGACGTGGCATTTAACACTTAAGTTGCCACATCGATTTGTAAATTCCACATTAATTAAAAGATGCCATATTATTTTTCAGTTAGCCATCCAAGCAATAATATTAATGGTAGTTAATAAAAGGAGTAACAATAAAAAGAGTAACAATATGTGTGATTGTACTTGTTTAAATATGTTATACATACTCAATTATATGTTGATCAAACACAAAAAAGATTTTTAAGTGCTTTAGTTGTTTTTGGAAAGTGTTTTTTTTTTTTTTTAATTTCAAAAATTTCAAAAATTGTGCAACCTTGTTTTGGCGACTCTGCCTCGCGGGTCAAGCAAGTCGCAACCCCCAGTCGCGAGCTTACTCAAAAGCTCCTAGCAACTCTTTAGCGAGTCAGGTCCCCAATCAAGAAAAAGACTTAGAAAATTTTCAAAATTTTGGGTTTTTGGGATTTTCGCGACTTATGTTGGCGACTGGTTCGCAAGTGGAAGCTTCAGTCGTGAGTTTTACTTAGAATGTTTGGCGAATCCCGTCTCGACTTACTCCCGAGTGGAACTTCTAGTCGCGAAAAACACTTAGACAAATTTTTCAAATTTTGTCATACGGGTTTTTGGGGACTTGCACTGGCGCCTTGATCACGACTCATTCTAATCGCGAAAATCGTGTGTTTTGCACAATGAGGGTTATTTTAGGGCAGTTTCAAAAAACTTTTCATTTTTCCCTCGCATATTATGACTGTTCATTGTCTCTCTCTTCTAAACTCACCGTGTTCACTCTCAAAAACTTCATTTTTATCATCATTTCTTCACAAATCCTCAAGAAAAGGTATGGGTTCTTTCTTTTTCTCGAAATATTTCATATTTCTAACCTTTGATTTCTTGGGTTTTGTGTTTTTGTTGAGTTTCGAAAATATGATGTTAAATACGGTTTGGGTATATTTTGTTGAGTTTGTTGAATGGGTTTTGTTAATTTCTGGTAGTATGATGTTTATATTACAAGATTCTCATGCTTATGTCTCATTGTTGAGGATTATACCTTGTTTGTGTTGTGTTGTGAATATCATTCACATGGGTAAATGTCTCATCGACGTCCTTTTGTATTTTCAAGGATTTCATGGAAGACAATGTTTGTAGGGAGCTCATGGAATACAATGTTTATAAAATGCATCTCTGGTTATGTGTTTTGCAATATGCCCTAGGCTTTACATGGTGTTATTTGCTCACACACACACACACACACACACACACACACACACACACATACTCTTTGATATGTTTGAGGAATTAATGCTTAAACTCTGTTGTGACTTGATGCTATATGTTCTCTCATGCTTTGCTGCTATTAAACTATGTTTTAGTTTAATCTTTGGCATTATCCTTAGTCCATTTTATTGCTTCTAACTTGTTACTAATCTTTGGTGTTTCCATATGTTGTGCCCTGTGTTGTGGTCTTTGCTGCTATGTTTTTGCAGATGACTCCAAAAAAGAAGACCACTGCACATTGCGCTGACAAAAGGAAGAAAATGGACAATACTCGATTCCGCTCTATCCAACATTTTGAAAGATACAATCAGTTCTACACAAAGGCTCCAATCATTCCAGAGCGATTTGTAGACTTGAATGATTTGAAGGATTATTTTATCCTAGGCTGCTTTCAAGACAGAGGTTGGGACAAGCTCCTTTGTGATCTCCCTGCGGTATGGGAACCCTTGATCTGTGAATTCTATACCAATGCCATTTTAAGAGAGGATGAAATCAATTGTTGGATTAGAGGTCATGAGTTCAACATTGACTTGGAGGATATTGATGTTGTTCTTAGCTTTGAGGATCTAGAGCATGATTTCACTCACTACAAGGACAAAATGCTCTCCATAGAGACGGTTCAATCTCATATTGGTGGTGTTAGAGAGGGGAGATGCCTCAACACAACTGCTTTTCCATCGGATCTTCGATGTCTTACATACATTATGATGTTCAACCTGTACTCGGTGAAGAAGATGACCACCATCAGTAATGCTAGAGCCATTTTTCTCATGGAGCTTCGGGAGAACACCTATATTGATATTAGTGCTCATGCCTTCTGCATCATTGCTGAAACAAGGACAACTTCAAGGGCAAAGTTGGTTCTCCTTAGTCTTCTCATGCGACTTTTTTAAGTAAAAGGTGTGGAAATACCCCAAGACATCAGTCTTATGCCTACTCCTCAAGCTATCAATTCTTTAACAATTGCACGGATCAAAGTTTGTCTTCCGAGTGATGAAGTGGTGGGTGATCAAGTACAAGGAAAACCTATGGACACTGAGACAGAAGCAGAAGCACAACCCTCAAGCTCACAAAGCCGGGTAAAAGGAGTCGAGCTTCATCATCCTCTGCGGTACCTCTAGATGCATTTCAAATCACCCTTGAGAGGATTGATGGGTTGCAAGATGTCCAAAATGAGCAACCTAACAGGCTGAATACTATCCAAGAACAGCTGGATTTGCTTTCAGCAAAGTTTGACAGCTTCACTACACAACAATACCCCTTAGGCCATTCCGGTCAAAAAGGGGGAGATATGAAGTAGAGTAGTTTTTGTGGGGAAGCATCATTTTGAGGAGCATCATTTTGAGGGGGAGAAACTTTAAGCACTTCCTTGTTCAGTATATGTTGTTTATGGTCTTTTCTGTCTATGTTTGGTTTTAGTTTTAAACTCTATTACTCCTGTACTTGGTTTACTATGGTGTGTGAATGCTTAGCTATTTATAACAGTACTTTAGTTTGTACCTTTGCTTTGTAGCTCAGTATTTTTAGTTAATGTTATGCATTTTCTTTAGTACATCACTCTTATACACTTGTTGGATTTTATATCCTTGATGCAATTACCTTAAGTTTTTGTATCGGTTGAGTGTTAGACATGCAAATGATACCTTGCATTGAGCTTATTAGATTGTATGTCTGGATGTTCATTCCTTGTGTGAATGATCATTGTGGTCACTATTTATAATTTCTCCAATCTTTATTGCTTGATCACATTGTGCTTGCTCCATATGCATTTCAAGATTTCTGCTTACAATGATCATATTGAGTTGTTATTTTCAGGAAACACTTGTTCGTATGGTTCAAGAGATTCACAGTTTCTAGAGTTAGGTGTGAGTGAGTTTTGGCAACTGTTCCCAACTCACATGTTAAGTCTAGAGTCTGTTTTAGGATTTTATCACGGAATAGCCAAAGGGGGAGACTGTAAGGTTGAATTTATTCAATTATGTGTTGGCTTTATCCTGTGCCAAATTTGCTTGTAATTTAGCAATTAAATACCCTATATTTAGGTGAGAATTATGTAAGGGTAGTGTGTGAGAGAGTGTAAAGAAATCTCAAAATTGTGCAATTTAAGAGAGTCTCACGACTGGATCTCGCGACTGGCAAGTCGCCAGAATGGCACACGTGTGAAGCATGTAGGGGGAGCTGAAGGGTCATGCCAGCTGGAGCACTATAGGACAAAACTTTCAGTCTAGCCAGACAGTTAGCTCGCGACTCAAACTCGAGACTCGTTCCAGTCGCAAGGCTGAGTTGCTAGAATGCCCTGTTTGGTTGAAACATGACTTTTCGCATTCCTCATACACACCACTATAAATACCCTTATACCTATGAAATGTTGAAAGCTTCCAAAGAGAATTTTGAGAGAGAAACCCTAGAGAAAAACAAGATTGACTCATCCACAATTTTCATCCTTTGTTTCACTAAATTCCTCTACTCTCACCCTCTCCATTGACATATCCTTGAGAGGTACATTAGTCAAATCCTTATCTCACCATACCCATATTAGTGAGGAGGTATTTTGGTACTTGGGAGTAGTTTAGAAGGGACCAATTCATTTTGGTTGAAGTAATGGGCAATTGCGGTATTTGGTAAGCTAGAGAAGACAAAGTTCGGCGTAACCCTGCTAGAGCAAGAAGCTTAGAGGGCTTAGGTGCATTGGAGATTAGGCTTGAAGGGTTTTCTGCTATTCATGTATCCCAACTTTATTCTCTAGTGGATTATTGACCGCTTGGAGGGTGACAGAGAGGTTTTTCGTAGAGTACTTCGGTTTCCTCTTCAATAACACATCGCTGTGTTATTTTTGTGTTTGCATCTCTCTTTCCTTACTCTTTACCTTTTAATTGCTGTTGTGATTGTGTTTAATTATGGTTTAGAGTGTGTTACCATTTTAGGTATAGCTTATATTTCATATTGTTTGATTATAAGCTTGTGTTGGTAATTTTGTTTTTGGTGTAAACGTTCATTAATGTTTTAAACACTATTTGAATTTTCATAAAGTAATAATGAGTTGTTCATAAAAAAAAAAAAAAAAAAACAAAAACAAAAAAACAAAACAAAAAAGAGAGAGAAGCAATCATGAGTCATGAACATAAATTTTCTTTGACTTTTTGAGCAATACCATTGGTAGTTATTTAACGTGTCAAAGAACCAAGGCAGTCAATACTTTTTAATTTTAATTTTTATTTAGGATTTATGTGACAGTGGAGGAAAACTAATCTTAAAAAAAACTAGTCAATAATCAATAATCCTTTAATATATGAATTTTTTTAAAAAAAAAATATATTATTTATTTATTTATAATTATTATATAATATATTATGATATTATAAAATATGCATGCTATAATAATATTTTTTATTTTTCTTTTCAAGTTATGCCCCACTATTATAACATGCATAAAATATATGAAATAGTATGACCAGGGCCAAACGCAAGTGATTCATTACGTAAGATCCCCAAATAAAAGAAGGCCCTCACTTGTATTAATATATATAATATTTATCTATATATTTTAATTAAAAAAATTCAAGTCCTTTTATTGGTTAATAGATGCATTAAAAATGTCCTATTGTATCCTAAAATATAAAAGACTAAAAAACAAAAAAGGCAAAAATAGTCAAAATGCAGCTAACAAATTAAAATTAAATCATAGGAGACAAATTAATTAACTCATTCTTGAAATCTGCTAATATCAAAATTATTATCAGGAAAATTCATTAATAATACAACATAAATATCTTGAAATACGCTAGAGATTATAAATTACTAAAATAAAAAGGGGAAATACTAACGAGTACCTTTAGGGCATTGGTTAATAATCCATTTAAAGAAAGTTTTTTATGGGAAATGAAAAAAAAAGTAATTAATATTTTAACAGTTTTTTTCATTTCCCATAAAAGTGGAATAAAAATTTTCTTTAAATGGACTATTAACGAGTGCCCTTAGAGCACTCGTTAGCATTTCTCAAAAACAAATACAAAAAAAAAATAATAATAATAATAATAAAAAATCTCTCATCTCTATATCTCTCTGTCTTTCCATTTATATTCTCACATTTCTTTTCTTCATCTTGAATCCTTAATATTTTTTTATAAGCTTTCTTTGATTCTATTATTCTTTGCAATAGTTTCACTACCTTCGCAGTGGTGGACGGTGTGTGTTGTTGCTGTGTGTGGGCATAGCAATTTGAGGTCACCTCCTCTCTCTTGCCGAAATTTTCACGAAGATTGAAGAGTATGGTTTGTGATAATTGATAAGTGTTGGCTTCTTTTCAATTATTTATTTATTTTAGGCGTAAAACCCATTTTCGTCCCTACATTTTCACGTGATTTCCACTTTGATCCCTAACTCTTTTTTCCACCATTTTTAGTCCCTACAATTAAAAAAGTGATCTCGTTTTTGTTCCTATTATCAGTGCCCTAACAGCAAAGTCCTACGTGGCAGACAGAATAACCTATTAGTTGACGTTGCGATTAAAATATTATTAAAAAAATATTATTTGGCATTTTTATATGCCACGTCAGCATTTTAATTTTAATTTTTTAAAGCCATGTCAGAAATTTTAAAAAAATAAATAAATTTAAAGAAAAAAACTTAAATATAATTAATTTAAAATTTTAATTAAAATTTTCTTCAACTTGTTCTTCCTGTTCTTCAACTTGGTTCACCCAAATGAAGAACCAGAGAAAAGAACATGAAGAACCCAAATGAAGAACCAGAACATGTGTTCTTCGCAGTCCTGCCTAGAAAATTAAAGAATCAATCCCAAATGAAAACCAAATAGCAAAAACCCATTCCAATCGTGTAGATCGAAGAGAGGGAGAGACCGAGATGTCATTGGGTTTGGCTTTGTGGTCGTGGTGGGTGTCTTGTCAATGGTGCTCATGAGGAAGAGACTGAATCTCTTCATTTAGATCAAAGAGACAGAACCGATCTCTGCATCTAGTCTTGCATTGCGTTGCCGCCAGCCATGGTCGTCACTGGTCTTGCATTGCGCCACCGCCAGCAATTGATCTCAGCATCTCTCTCTAACCCAGATTAAACCGATCTCAACCTCTCTCTATCTCTAACCCAGATCAAACCAAGATCCAAAAACCTTAGAGAGAAAAAGTTTCAGTCGACAGAGAGATACCAAAACCGATCTCAGCTTTGAGGGAATTGGTTTTGGTTAGGTCTAATTTGGCTGCAATTTGCGGTTTTGAATTTGTTTTTGTGTGTTTAGGTTAGACGGAGTGGTTTGTGAGGTTTAGAGCTGGTAGTGTTTTTTTTTTTTTTTGTGAGGTTTTTATTTCTGTTTTTTCCTTTATTTTTTTAAAATTTTAATTTGTGAGGTTTTTATTTTCTATTTTTTCCTTTTTCTAATGTGGTTTTTAAAAAAAAATTAAATTGCTGATGTGGCATTTTTAAAAATGTAAATAATTTTTTTAATATTATTTTAATGGACACGTCAATATTTACTGTTGGATCGTTTGCCACTTGTGCAATTTCCGTCTCTGATGTAACGGCAAGGACTAAAACGGATCGCGTTTTTCAAAAGAAAGACTAAAAGCAGTGGAAAAAAAAGTTAGGGACCAAAGTAAAAATCGTGTGAAAATGTTAGGACTAAAATGGGTTTTACGCCTTTTTTTAAATATGCACACTAGCCATTGCACAATTGATAGGACAACACACTGCTGACTGCACTACACACTGCACATCGCATATTAGCACTATAGCAAGCATAGCCAGCCGATCCACAGGTCCCACACGTTATCACTAAAAACACTAACTCAGCCACTGTTACACTATACATGCATAGGCATACTCTATCCCACCCATTATACCATCTCTTTTACTTCTAATTTGTCCATTATTCCAAAGTTATCACACTAATTGATAATTTGATGTATATCATATCAACCTATTTGTATTATAGTGATACTAACTTATTGAACTATGTAATAAATTAATTTTTAGAAAAACTTAAATACAAAAATATAACTAGTAATTTTGCATCTCAGAAAACAAGAAAAATGATTTTAAATAAAAAGTAAAAAATCAATAAATATTATTTAATTAATATTTAAATATAAAAAATATCTCAATTAAGATTTTCATCTTAGGCCCCCAAAGTTGTTGAGCTAGCCCTAAGTATGACATGACATGTAAAAGAATCGAGTTAGTCATAACTAGCAATGATCCTGCAATTCGACAGTTAAATTCTCAAAATTCATATAAGAAGTTTGAAGGGTTTTTCTCCAAATTAGTTTGGAGAAAAACTTTGTTTAGTTTAATGACTGGTCCCTTGGTTGAAATAAGCTGCCGTGGTAATTTGCGTTTAGATCAACGTAATGAAAATGGCTTTTGGCAAGGCTATGTGTATTGGTAATGAACCCAGGAATGTTGAAAATGGGCCGATAATGTATAATGATGAAAGTTAAAGCTCGTGAGAGAGAGATTATTTTTCTAACAATAAGTAGTCAGAAAAAAGACTCTAACACTCATAAAATTTTCCCTCTTAACCGTAGAACACAAAGCCAATGTGTGGTGGTATACTGGTATTTCGCCAGTAGTTTCAACGTGTTAAGCTTATGGTTCCAGTAGAACTGATCCAAGGC
Source organism: Lithocarpus polystachyus (assembly GCA_033629205.1). Classification (NCBI taxonomy): domain Eukaryota; kingdom Viridiplantae; phylum Streptophyta; class Magnoliopsida; order Fagales; family Fagaceae; genus Lithocarpus; species Lithocarpus polystachyus. The sequence continues at coordinate 24,912,700 of CM066172.1, forward strand.
CTAGGCAACTTAGGCCAGAGCCAAGTACCAAAAAAAAAAAAACAAAAAAAACCTCTTAGGGGAAATAGCCTACATCTCCATCGTGAAAGATCCAAAATTTTATAAAATTATATATACATTTTTAATGGTTATGCACTTTTTTTTAAAAAAAATTTATTAGTGATACTAAGAATACCATAAATTTTACTATAGGCTTACAAATTGGTATGCCACCGATTACAAAAATGTAATTCAAACATTCATAAATTAGATCGATGAAATTTATAAATTATAGTCATTGTTACATTATATTGCGAACATTTTATAGTATTTTTAGCGCATTATAGTGTACTAATACTACTAACATTATTAAATCTACTGTAATTCTAGGCTAGTCTTCGAATAAATATTAATTATTCTAATTCTACTGTCCATTTCATATGTTATACAATAAATCAATAATACGATCTTTGCACTCCTCTGTAACCATTTTTGACAAAAACTTTGGTGGAAATGTTCTTTAATACAAAATCAAGTGAAATCTAACCAAACAGAGTTGTTAGATTCTAAAAGTTTAGAACAATTGGCAAACCGTGAACACAAACTTGTCCAGGTATAGATCTTATAGTCTATTGAATTTATTAGACAATTCTCAAGGTGTTACAAGTCAGAACACAAGCATATACAAGCTGCAGAAAAGAATTTGAATTTATTGATATCCAACCGATTGAAAATTAGATCTAACTGATCAAAAATCGTAGACATGAAATTTCTGTAGAATTCTATTTCAGCACAAACTTTGCTTAAATGTTTTGGGTTTCAAGTGAAACACTTTTAGTATATAAAGGAAAACCCTAATTACGTTTTCAGAGCTCTTAAAGAGAACAGAGTGAATCTTGTGCCTAAAATTGTAGATTTAGGGTTTTTGTACCCATACCTCTTTAAAGTCCTCTACCGACAATATTCCTTGAAGAACCTCAAGATTCGGTGTTGTAAAAGTTGCTGCTACAAGGTCAACAAGTGAAAAACCTTTGAGTGGGATCTCAAAGTCACAAGCAAGACGGCTTGTGTTACTGTAAATCCAAGAAGAGAAAGAGTCTGTAGATTCAGAACTTGCATATGGTCGTGTTGGTAAGTTACTATTGGAGGTGGCAATAAATTTAGAGTTATATCTTTTGTAAAAACTTCAATTCTCTTATAGTGGATTTGGTTTATCTTGAAGATAGCTAGATCAAATCTTCCCTAGGTTTTTATCTTAAAACGGTTAGTTTCATTGATTTTTCTAGGTCATTATATTGTGATGTTATTTGTTTCCCGTTGCTTTACATGATATGATGTATTTATGTTAAACCTAGATCTGAATAATTAATCTAAGTAATCACTTGGTTAATATATTAGGTTAAACATTCTATTTAAGGGGTCTAAACGAACATACAATTGGTATCAAAGCAGGTTAGCTCTTGTTTATAGGTTTCTTAACCAAGAGTTGATCCTTAATCTCTACTATCATGAATAATTTTAAGTGTCTGTCTGCTCATATTTGTGATGATTTGAATAAAAAGGACACTAATGTTTCTGCTGATCTTTTTGATGCCTGTGAAACTCTTCGTAGGGAATTAACTAAATCTGTAAAAATTGCTAAGAAATTCAAGGAAGAGTTCAAATTGGCTAATCATGAAAATGAGAAATTCATTGTGATATTAGATGAATCTAACAAAAAGAATGAATTTTTGAGAAATCAACTTTATGAGAAGAAGAAAAGCTTGGAATAAGAGTTAGTTGAGTCTAAAGCTAAACTTGAAAATTTGACTTGTACCAAGCCTGCTGTTGTTGACAGATGTTTCTCTTAAGCCTAAAGCTGGAAAAAATTTATATCCCTCCCTTCAAGAGGAATCATAAAGAAAATGTTTATATTGCTAGGTTAGACAAAGGTAAACGTTCTGATGTAGACGTTGAAGTTTCTAAACCTAAGTCTAAACCTACTGATAGATTGCATAAGAAATCTATTTTTGTGTCTACCTATCATCTTTGTGGTGTTGTTGTTGGTCATATTAGATCGAATTGTTCTTTGCTGAGGCAAACACCAAAATCTGAGACTAAATCTGCTGTTAGGAATACTAATATTTCTAAATTTGTTCATGTGTCATTTTTGTGGTGTGTTTGGTCACATTCATTCTAATTGTCATAAATTGAAATTTAAGCATGCTGTGTTTCAATCTAGGATATGTGATGATTTTTCTCCTGCCATAAGTCTTGACAAATTGTTTCATATACTTTTGAAAAATTTAAACTTGTTGACTTGTGAATGGAAATTGCAGAATTTTAGTCTCTCTTAGAAGAAGTTTGTAATCCCTCAAATACACTCTGCTTCTCATGGTTTTTCACCTATGAAGCCAAAGACTCGGGCTATATGGGTGAGAAAAGACTTGCTAAGGTGAGAGTTGTTTACTTATCCTTGATTTAATTCTTTCAATTGTTTGTGGATATGTTTTCTTTTAGTTTTTGGTTGTTTTGATTTAAAAAAAAAATCCAAAAACATTGAAAATTTTCAAAATGACAAAAATATTTTATTTTGTGTCTAGTTTTGTTTTTTTTTTTTAAGGATTACATAAATTATGATATCTCTCTCTTGATTTAGAACATGCTTGATATTGTGGAGTAACATAGAAAGTATGTGTTGCACAACTAAGTGCATGACTCTTTTGAGATAAATATAACTTTGTATGAGTATGTACTAGTTTGTACGTGTACTTACGAGTTAATTAAGATTTTTTTTTTTTTTTTTGAGAAAACAAAACTTGATTTTCATTATTCAACAGAGACTTTCGTCACTGAGTACAAGTTGGGTTACATCATTGGGGATGTCATGAAACCACATACGTGGGGCATGGAAAGACTTTGCTATCTTAGCAAGTTTGTTAGCTACACCATTACCTTTACGTCTTACGTGAGAAAAAGAGATGGACTCAAATACAATGCCATGCAGTGCGAGTCTTCGATGATATGACCAAAGGGTGCCAGGCACGGTGGGTCCATATTCATGGACTTAATGACCTTCTCAGAGTCTCCTTCCACTATCACGGACTTGATTCTGAGTTCCTTGGCAAAAGACACCGCTCTTCGACACGCCAAAGCTTCAACAACGTCAATAGAGTGTGGCAAAGGTATTCTTTTCGATAACACGCCAACTACCTTACCATATTCGTCTCGTATCACCACATCGATTCCTGCCGTTTGAGAGTTGTGGAATATGGCACTATCAAAATTCACTTTGAGGGTAGGACTCCGAGGAGGTATCCAATGGGTCGGCTGTGGTAGTGAGATCAGAGTGGCTGGAAGGTCCTGGGCAGATTGGAATTCTTGGAGTCTTTCAAGCATGTCTTCGTATACCATTGACAGGGGAAAGTGGGTGTTGTTCATTCTTGCCGCATTGCGATTGTACCAAATGCTCCAGGCGACATAGGCAAAATGTTCAGCTAGGTTGTGTTCTTTATAATTTAACACACCTGTCCATAAGTCCCTGAAACACTGCTCTTCCCACCAAATTTCTTTAAGCGGTTGGCAACCCCATAATGCATGGACTATCCTCTGTTTCATTTTGGCATCTTTCGCAGATAGAATTCCGAGTGACCTTCCTAGTCAGCAAATTCTTCTTTGTTGGCAAAGACTCACGACAGGCGTGCCAAATAAAGTGTTTGACTTTATTAGGTACATTCAGGGTCCATATATTGCTCCAGGACGTGTTGTCTGCTGCTGGGTCGGAAGTACTAGGTGCAAGTGGCTTTGCATGAGTTGATAGGAGTTTATATGCACTCTTCGTGGAATATTTTCCAGAATCAGTTTCTGCCCAAATAAGTGTGTCCTTACCCCTTCGCGAGCTTAGTGGAATGCTTTGGACAGCTTGAGCTTCGTGGGGGAGGAACTCTTCCTATACCCGATCTAATATCCAGTTTGGCCCTTCTTCGTCGATGAGTGCACACACTCGCGCATCACTAGGAAAATTTTTCTGTGGAGAAACAATACTGCTTGAGTGTTTGGTAGGCAACCACTTATCCCCACGGATCCGGACCATACTTCCATCTCCTATACGCCAAACTGCCCCCATGCGGATACAATCCCTGGCTTTCAATAAGCTTTGCCATGCGTATTTCCCATTAGTTTTAACCTCACTGTCCATCACTGAGCAGTTTGGAAAAAATTTTGCTTTGAAAACTTTGTGAAAAAGGGACTCGGGGTTATGAATGAGGCGCCATTGTTGTTTTCCCAGCATTGCTAGATTAAAATTTTCAATATCCTTGAAACCCAAACCTCCTTGGTTCTTTGGTAGACAGAGCTTATTCCAAGCAATCCAATGAATTTTCCTTGAGTCTCCTTTGTATCCCCACCAAAATTTACGGATCATTACTTCAATGTACTTGCACAGACTTTTGGGTATTTTAAAGCAACCCATTGTAAACGTTGGCATGGCTTGTAAGACTACTTTGATAAGAACTTTGCGGCCCGCTTGTTATAAAAGTTTTTCTTTCCACCCCTATATTTTATGCTAAATTCTTTCCCTTAGGTAACTGAAACTTTGTTTTTTCACTCGCCCCACAAAGGAGGGAAGTCCCAGATACTTTTCATACTGAGTTACTGCTGCCACCCCAAGCATTTCTTTAATTTTTTCCTTTGCATTGTGATCCGAATTTATGCTGAAGAAGAGCTGCATTTTGCCTTGATTAATCTGTTGACCTGAGGCCTACTGGTACATATCAAGGATTTCCAACACCGATTTGCACTCTTGTTCATTTGCTCTACAAAAAAACAAACTATCGTCAGCAAAGAATAGGTGTGAGACTTTTGGCCCATCTCTACATAGGGAGACACCACGTATCTTTCCCGAATGCTCAACTTGTTTTATTAGGGAGTGAAGGCCCTCTGCACATATCAAAAATAAGTAAGGTGATAGAGGGTCTCCTTGGCGGAGTCCTCTACTAGGGTGGATCAAACCATGAGGTTCCCCATTAAGCAATATAGAAAAAGAAGCTAAACGAATACAACAGTTGATTGGAGAAATCCATGTACTTGCAAACCCCATTTTCTTCATTAATTTTTCAAGGTACTCCTATTCGACTCGATCGTATGCCTTGCTCATCTCTAGTTTTAGTGTCATAAATCCAGTTTTTCCTTTTCTTTTATTTTTGAGGTGGTGGAGTACTAGGATATTGTCAGTGATGAGGCGATTAGACATGAATGCACTTTAGGATTCTGAAATTAGTTTAGGTAGGATTTTTTTGAGGCAGTTGGCAATAGTTTTTGAAATGATTTTATACATGACATTGCGAAGGCTAAGGGGGCGAAAATCTTTTGGGCTTTTAGGAGATTTTACTTTTGGGATGAGGGATATGAATGTGTGGTTTATGTTTGATGGCATAATTCCAAAGTTAAGAACAGATAAGGCAGCATCAACTACATTTGGACCAATAGTGTTCCAATAAGTTTTATAGAAGAGAGGGGGCATACCGTCCGGACCTAGGGCAGTCAAAGCCTTCATCTGTTTAAGGGCTTGTTCAATTTCATATTCTATGAAGCTTCTAGTTAGCTCTTCATTCATCTGATTTGTCACCTTCGCTTCTATCCCTTGTAATATCGAATCGAAGTTGGAAATGGCTGTTGCCTGGAAAAGTTTGTTGAAGTGGCCAGTTAAAGCCTTTCGTTCCTCCTCAATCGTTGACCCATCATCTAGAACCAGTTTCAAGATGTAGTTTCTCCTAGTCCTTTGGTTTGCCCGACTGTGGAAGTAGTTCATATTTAGGGTTCGGACCTGATCATGGTTGATACCAGACATAGATAAAGCTTCTGCCTGAGCCAGGGCTTTTTTCTTCTGCTGTAGTAACCGTCGTATGTTCCCGAAAGATAACTTGCTCCAGGTCTGTAAGGAGGAGTGGCATGTGTCCACTTTCTTGACAAGTTTTTCCATTGGATTACCTAGTGTCTATCTTTCCCATGCATTTTTCAGTACCCCTTCGCACCTTGCATCTTTCATCCACACTGCCTCGAAACGAAAAGGCTTTCCTTTTCTATAGAATCTCGCGTTCTCATTGTCCGAGGTGTTACCTCACCCTCATATTGATTGTTACACGCACCCATAAAGCCTAAATCACGAAAACCACAGAAATCTAATGCCTCTCTGAACTCCACCATCTGCCTTTCTTTCCGAGGTGCACCACCCATCTTTTCTTCAGCTCTAGTTATTTCGTTAAAATCACCAATCCACATCCATGGGAGATTCATCTTGAGACTTAGATGTTTTAGAAGCACCCAAGAGTGTTCCCAGTTCGCGGTTACTGGGTTTCCGTAAAAACCCGTGAACTGCCAGGCGTCATCCACTCCTGGGTTAACTACTGCATCAATGTGCGAGGTGACGAGTCCAAGATGTGTAAGTCAATCCCTTTTTTCTAGTATTAGGGTAACCCAACCCCAGTGTTGAGTCTTGGTACTATGTGAACATTATCCAGTCCAAGCTTGGATCAAAGATTTCTGAGGAAGCTTTCTTTTGATCTTATTTCAATGAGAAAGATGATAGTGGGGGATTGTTTCTTCACCATCTCAGTGAGTTCAAGAACTACGCGTGCTTGCCCTAAGCCATGGCAGTTCCAACTTATATAGTTCATGGTGATCGGCGGGGCTGAGTAACAGCCTCCACCGTTTCGGTTTGCTCCAATTTGTCTTCATCCTTTACTGCTTGCCTCTTCGTAGGTCTATTGTCTTCATGGTGTATTGGTGCCCTTCTAGGTTCAGCCTCCACCATTAGTACCTCTTGTGGGCCGTCTTTTTTAGTTCGGGTTAGTCTCACCCAGGTGGACTTGGATGGTTTTGTGTTTTGTGGGCCATCTGTATTCGGAGTGGGCTTTATTTCTGGCTCAGTAATCCGTTTGACTAGTTGATTTGGTTGGACGTGGGTCAATTTAATTTTGGACACCTCATTAATAGTGACATTATGGGAGTAAATGCCAATATCCGAGGATAGAGGGGTATCAATATTTGACTTTGTAACCGTTTCCTTAATGGTTTCCTGATGATTTGCTTGTAATGATTCCTTGTAATTATTATCATTAATGATGCCTGCTGTCACCGATCGGTTTGAAATGATTGTCTTGTTCGCATCATCATCGGAAACTGTGGTTTCGAGGTCTGCTAGCACTGGCATGCATGTCTGTGGATTTTGTTTTTGTGGTGTGGCCGACGAGAAATTATTGGAACCTCCTGGAGGACCACTGATGTGGTCCTCCCAGCTCCTGCCACCCAATAGAAAAATGACACCTATTCATTTTTGTTGACTCAGCTCCACATCAGCACTTACCTTACCTTAACTCTTGTTAGAAAATCAAACCAAGGTTAAAACTAATAGACCCAACCGGATTTAACCCAAGATAAACAAAACAATGATTCAAAACTTTTCTCAAGCCCTTAAACATTATCTGCATCTTTCTTCCTCTCTCCCTCTAACTCTATTTCCCCAATATCTCTCTAGAGAAGAAATTTCCCTTTTCTCTCTATATGAAACTAAAATTTACAGAATTGTTAGGCCGTGGAAGGCTGCTATTTTCACCTATCACCATCTCCATAGGAACTCTAGCAGTGACACAGTCAGTGGAGAGCCGAAGGGAAAGCCAACAAGTTCCATGGCGGTCGGTTTCTGTTTCGAATCTGGTGGGAACGTGAGAACCGGTACACGGAACATAGGGTTCCTCTGTACCGGTAATTTCAAAATATGGAGGAACCTCCAATTTCCGAGCTTTTGAGCGCGAAGCGCGGGAAGAAGAAGAAGACGACGACGAAAACCGAAGGAGCAGCGAAGAAGAAGAAGGACAGTCCAGTTCCTTCAGCGAACGCTGAGAATCCATCGGGATTTGCAATGAATTGCAATGGCGAAAAGGTTACGGTCTTGGCTTTCGACGAATTGGTGGAGAATCACTTCAAAGCCATTGACACGATCTCTAAACTTTGCGGAGAGGCAGAGGAAGACGATGGTCGGTTTTGTACTCGATCTGGTGGGGAACATGGGAATATTGGGTTTTAGGTTTTAAAACCCATGCCCATTTGATCTTAACAAGGACATGGTTGATGAGATGAAGGCATATAAGTGTTTTAAGTTCTTTTCAATTTGTGATGCGGGGAAGATTGTATTAGTGGTATTTGGTTGTGGGCTTGCTGCTAACTTGGAGGAATAGGTTCTAATGTGAATTGTTTATGTGGTTTTGGTATAGTTGTTTTAATTTGGAGTTGTAAATGCTCTTTAGAAGCTTAGTTATCTTTGCATTAGTTTGTATGTTAGGCTATATTAGCCATGTTAGCTTTTAGTTATTGTATTTGCAAATAATTTGTGTGTTTATAGATGAGGTTCATCTTTTTGTTTTATTGTTTGGATCTCATTGTAAATTTTGTTCATTTTGATAATAAAATTTCTCATTTGATAGACTATTAGTGATTTTTTTTGAGAGAAATGTTAGAAATTTTATTGATGTAAAGCTATTGTATTACAAAAACTTTGGCCATGAACATCCTGAGTAGCACATGAAGGCCATAAGAAGTTACATTACAATCCAATGTTACATTTGCCAAGGCCAAAACAATGAAAGAAAAAACAGAGCCCAGCTTTGGGACCTAGGCAGCAAGCAGATGAGTTGAAAAACAGCAAAACCAGCACTTTTTTTTTTTGGTCAAATGGCAGCTGCATCTTCAGTTACATTCCCCCATTTTTTTTGCATCCCAACCCAATTGTCCTAGAATATCTACCAGCTGCAGCAACATCTCCAACCAGTTAGAAGGGTCACAGAAGGAACTAAACTTAAACCTTAGTAAGTACCCAAAACTACTAGAGAAATTCTTCAATTCGGTTGATCTTGGGGAAATAGAGTTAGAGGGAGAGAGGAAGAAAGATGCAGATAACGTTTAAGGACTTGAGAAAAATTTTGAATCATTGTTTAGTTTATCTTGGGTTAAATCCGGTTGGGTCTATTAGTTTTAACCTTGGTTTGATTTTCTAACAAGAGTTAAGGTAAGGTAAGTGCTGATGTGGAGCTGAGTCAACAAAAATAAATAGGTGTCATTTTTCTATTGGGTGGCAGGAGCTGGGAGGACCACATCAGTGGTCCTCCAGGAGGTTCCAATAATTTCTCGTGGCCGACCTATGATATTTGGGTTTAAAGCCTGGGACAGTGATGGATGACTAAAAAATCCTAGGAAAAAGGCATAAATAATTATCTTACCACTGTTATTTGCCAATCATGAACACTTATGTGCAAATCATAAAAGCTGTGCTTAGTAAGGTGTAGCACTTGCACAGCAAAATACTTAAGGTGTTATTGTACATTAGTTAAAATAAGTAAAAAGAAAAAAGAAAAAAGAAAAAAAGAAAAAGAAAAATATGCTTCAAAAGGAAAAATAAAATCAAAATCAATAAAAAAAATTGCATGGTTGCAAGCGTGTTTTCTAGGAAATGTGGGAGTTATATGATGTAACTCTTTAGGTGATGGTCACTTTCAAACTTATATGTTGAATAATGTAGAAAGTGTATTTGTTCTCTGTTTACATGTCACCTTGTGAGTATCTCATGCATTTGCTAGTTGCACACACCACAAGCAAAATTTTGTTAAATGTGGTACATGTAATTGTGTGTTAAGTTTTGTGGCCTTCTAAAATTAAACTTCTTGATGTGTTTAAAGCATTTTGGGGAGTGAGGAAATTTGATAAAGTTTGAATTTTTCTTTGAAAAATTTGGCTTTGAAAATCATTTGAAGTCATGAACATACATGTCATATCATAAAAACAGTTTTTCAAATGATTCTGCAAAAATTTTTCCAGAATTTTTCAAAATTTTTGTTTTTTTATAATTCGACCAATTGAGTTAGTCTTTCGACTGATCGAAAAGAAAAAAGAAAAAAGAAAATTCTAGTTTTAATTTGAAACTCTCGAGTTGCCTCGATTCCTCTTGATTAGTCGAATATGTTTTTAAGTGTTTTTCAATCCCTGGCTTGATTCCTTTTAGTTTCTTGATCAATCTGTCTTTTCATGCATAATTTTTGTTAGGATTCACATGCATTATATTGTTTTCTTTGTCCATCTTGCATTCTTGCAGTCATATCTCTCACTGTTTTCACACACATCATGCATACACTTTGCTAAATTGGGTACTTAACTTGATTTAAAAATTGATTGATTAATTTTTGAGTTCTGTACATTTTAGTATATGCTATTTTTCTTGATATGTGAACTGTTGAAAATTGGAATTTTTTTTTTAGATATGATGGATAATAAATGTACAAATATTTTCTCTAAACATTACATGCTGAAGTTTTATATCATTAAGATCTATATTATATAGTCTTAACTGATTGTACTTAGAATGTTTGCATGTATCTGTTTATGGGTCACATAGTGTCAAGTTTGCATATATTGAACCTTCAAAAAAAAGTTTGCATATATTGAAAGAGAGAATATTTGTGTTCATGTGTATCCTTAACTCTTTTTTTTTTTTGGTTAGATTTGTGTCTTTTTAGTTTTCCCCACCTTCTAAATTTTCCCCAATTTTTTTTAAAAAAAACTTGGAGAAAGCTATTTTTAAAACCTATGCTATTCATAGGGGGAGTTGCTTTCTTGATTCTCTAATTTCTCTTCTCCTTAATTTTGTATGTTTACTACCTACTCTTTCTTTGGGATTTCTTTGCCAATATGTGACAAAAAGGGGAAGAAATAGATGAGATTTGGAAAAGGTTTTTAATTGTTTTAATTTAGGGGGAGATTGTTTTTGAAAGGGGAAGAAACTAAAAGTTTTTTTTATTTTTTATTTTATCTAACTTAGGGGGAGAGTTAGTTTGCTTTAGTTTGTTTATAGTCTCATATTTGTTATTATTGTGTTTCATATTGTTTATTTGTCTTTATTTCCACACATACGATGATGTGCTCTTTTGAGTGTTTCAGGATAGATAGGTACATTCCAATCAAGACCTTCTGCCTCTTCTAGCAACTTTTAGGTTTGAAGTCATAGATTGGGATTTGTTATGTAATTGGGCATTTTATAGTAATTGGGTTATTCTTGTATTAGGGCATTTCATATTGTATGTAAGTTTTGTCATGAATGGCCAAAATGAGAGATTGTTAGGTTCTAAAAGTTTGGAATTGTTAGGGCATATGTGTTTCATGTTAGGAACACATGTTAATATTTTATGTAATTGGCTAATCCTTTGACAAAACGCACTTTACTTGTAATTAGATAGATCTAAGATCTGTTTAATTCTTTAAGGAAAAGGTTTGAAGTTCAAGTGTTAAAGCCATGTAAGTCTCCCATAATCAAGTGAAGAAGTGCTGGATTTTAAAGCTTGACAGCTAGTATCTATCGAGGCCTAAAAAGCTGTTTTAGCCTGAGGCTCGACAGCTGCTCGATAGATAGGGTATCTGTCGAGATTTATGAAATTCAGTTTTTTCAGAGCTGATTTCACTCCAATCTGTGAGTATGTGTTTAGGCTTTCTTTTCTCACAACCCTAAACATATATAAGGATTATTTTAAGGGCTGTCAAAGGTTGCGCGAGTGTGAAGCAAAGTTTTGTTCATGCAAATTGTAACCAGAGTCAAAATTTGCCCTAGTTCATCTTTCTCTTAAAGAAGCTGCTGCGTTTATACACCGTTGGGTTTTGTGACCAAGGAGTTTCGTGATCTTTATCATGTTATAAACTGAAGAACTTTGCAGCCAACATCTTTCTCAAGTTGGTGATTAAGTCGCATATTGGGATCCGCGCATCTATTGGTTAGTCATATACTGGGAGCCGTGCATTAAAAAGAGAGATTGTCACTACAGAACAAGTTCAATTGAGTATTGGGGTAAGGGTTCAATTGTAGGTTGGTATAAGGTACTGGGATTCATTTACTTGTAACCGCTTGTTGTGATAATAGTGGATTCTCGAGAGTGGTAACCTTAAAATCACCCGGTGGGGTTTTTGCCGTGTTGGTTTTTCCCATTCGTAAACAAATCACCGTATCAATTTATTTTCCATTGCATATTTAGTTATTTGAAGATTTGTATGTGCTACCACGCACTTTGCATGTTAATTTACTTAATTAATTCAAATGGCTAAATTAATTGGTTAATTTATTATAAGGGGTCAATATATTCTTGGCCTATCAAGTGGTATTAGAGCCTGCACACTCTAATTAGATTTTAATTTTTGTTGTGTGATCTATTAACCCCTGTTGTCATAGTTGCATCCAACATGAAAAGATCTTTATTTTCAAATACATCTTGTTTTTCTAATCTCTATTTGTTTGATTGTATCAGAAAATGCAAGTCTAAAAGTTATTTGAATTCTATCATGATGATCATTAGAAAAGATCCTAGACTGTCTCAGAATGAAAATGTGCAAATGAGTTCATCTGAGAAGAGTTAAAGTCAAGGGCTTTGTTCATTAAAGGCAGATGAGAGAAAACACCATTTCCACTGATCTGTCATCTAAGCACAGAGTGTGCTTTATGATGAAGTCCGCATTTAAGGTTATGGACACGTGTTTGTGGTACCTTGACAGCGGCTGCTCAAGACACATGACTGGAGACCAATCTCTCTTCAAGGTTTTCAAATCTAAGAAAGGTGGCAATGTCACTTTTGGTGATGGGAGCAAATCACAGATTAAAGGAAAAGGAATCATCTCTCTAGCTAGACTGCCAGACATTGCAAATGTTCTATATGTAGAAGGTCTAAGAGTGAACCTGTTGAGCATAAGTCAAATATGTGATCAAAACTTTATGGTACTATTCTCAAAAGGGAAATGCCTTGTCATGGATGAGTCTGGAAAGAAACTCATAAGTGTTGTTTGCACTCTAGACAATTTCTATGGTTTAGTTCTTGATGCTGATATTGTGTACAATAGCATTCGTTTACCAAATGAAGATCTATGGTACCAAAGGATAGGACATGCTAGCTACAAACATCTTTCAATTGTATCTAAGCATGAGTCAATCTTAATGATACCAAAGCTCAGTAGAGTGAACAATGTGGTGTATGGACCATGTTAGCTTGGAAAACAGACAAAAGCTAAACATTCGGACACTCAGACATCCACTACATCTAGACCATTGGAGCTACTGCATTTGGATCTTATTGGTCCAACCAGAACTGAGTCTCTTGGTGGAAAGAGATACATCATGGTTGTGGTAGATGACTTCACTAGGTATACATGGGTCATCCTTCTACGATCCAAGTCTGATGCTCCTGAGCACATTAAAGCCTTGTGCACTAGATTGCAGAATAAGAAGAGCTTAAAGATTGATCAAATTTGAAGTGATCACGGTAAAAAATTTGAGAACTCATACATGGAGTCCTTTTGCACTAGATCAGGTATTTCTCAAGAATTCTCTGCTCCTATTACTCCTCAGCAGAATGGTACAGTAAAAAGAAAGAACAGGGTTATTCAAGAGATGGCTAGAGCCATGTTGCACAACAAGGATGTTGCTAGAAACTTGTGGGGAGAAACCGTTAGCACTGCATGTCATACGATTAACAAAGTGTATTTTAGACCCGGTACCAAGAAGACTCCCTATGAGTTATGGAAGGGAAGAAAGGAAAATGTTAAGTATTTCAGGATTCTTGGAAGTACTTGCTTCATTCTTAAAGATAGAGAGAATGTGGGAAAATTTGACTCCCGAAGCAATGAAGGAATATTTCTGGGATACTCCTTTACAGGCAAAGCTTATCGAGTATACAACAAAAGAACCATGAAGGTAATGAAAACTGTGAATGTTGTTATCGATGAATCTTCAGATTCCAGTTCTGAGAAATTTAGTGAGGAAATCCCCAGAGAAATTCTTTCTCCCGAGCTCAAGGACGTTCAAGAAATTGTTGATCAAAAGCCTGCATCTCCGAGTACTCCCGGTACTCCAAGTGTTATAGAAGGTTCAGCAGATATACCTCCTTCTCTTGATTCTGAATCCCATAAAGAGAAAGGACCTTCCTTCGAGATCAAGTTGAATCATCCTCCTGAAGTTATAGTGGGAAATATGAATAAACTTACACTGAGGAAGCGTACAATTGATAAATGTGTTACTAACTTTGTGTCTTATTCTTGCTATTTGTCGCAGGTTGAATCCACTAAAGTTGAGGAAGCTTTCTAGGATGAAAGCTGGTTTGAAACTATGCATGATAAATTGCTTCAGTTTCAAAGGAATGATGTCTGGACTCTAGTACCCAGACTGGAGGGTGAGCACATCATTGGCATAAAGTAGATATTCCGTAATAAGACTGATGAGAAGGGTAATGTGATCCGTAACAAGGCTCGTCTCATGGCTCAAGGATACTTTCAAATGGAAGGAGTGGACTATGATGAGATATTTGCTCCAGTAGCTCATATGGAGTCCATCAAAATTCTCCTAACCCTGGCATGTCAGTTGAAGTTCAAACTTTACCAAATGGACGTAAAGATTGCTTTCCTGAATGGGTCCTTAAGGAAGATGTCTATGTGGCTCAACCAAAAGGATTCATTGATCCACACTTTCCGAATCATGTGTTGTACCTCAAGAAGGCACTTTCTGATTTAAAGCAAGCTCCCAGATCTTGGTATGATCAGCTCACACAATACTTGGTGTCACATGGATTCACAAGAGGAAAAGCTGATTAAACTCTCTTCATCAAAAGGGAAGATGGCAAGTTGATAGTTGCTCAAGTCTATGTTGATGACATCATCTTTAGGTCGACTAAGGATGAACTTGCTCATAGTTTCTCAAAACTCGTGCAGGCTGAGTTCGAGATGAGCATGATTAGAGAGTTGACTCACTTCCTTAGTTTGCAGATCCGTCAACAAGATTTAGGTATATTTCTACCTCAATCTAAATATGCTAAAAATCTTGTGAAAAAATTTGGTTTGGATTCTTTAGTTCTATTAGAACCCCTATAACCCCAAATGTTAAACTTACTATTGATTTGTTGGGTAAAAGTGTTGATTCTTCTCAATATAGAAACATAATAGGTAGTCTTCTTTACCTTACTGCTAGTATACCTGACATTAGTTACGGTGTGGAAGTATGTGCTAAATATCAAGCAAATTCCAAAGAGTCTCATATGATTGCTTTGAAGAGAATAATAAAGTATGTTAAAACCACTGCCAACTTTGATGTGTGGCATAGCAAGGATACAAATGATGTCTTAGCTAGGTATTTTGTCGCAGACTAGGCTGGGAATACTGATGATAGAAAGAGTACTTTGGGGAGTTGTTTTTATGTGGGTAACAATCTAGCCTCTTGGATGAGCAAAAAGTAAAATTCCATCTCATTATCCATTGTAGAAATTGAATACATCGTTGCCAGTAGCTGTTGCATTCAACTTATATGGTTGAAAAAACTCCTCCTTGATTGTGGTATTTGTCAAGAACATCTTACTATCTATTGTGACAATACTAGTGCCATCAATATCTCTAAGAATCCTATTCAACATTCTCGAACTAAAACACATAGAGATTCAACATCACGTCATTCGGGAGCTTGTCGAAGATGGTACTTTCACTCTTGAATTCATTCACACTGTTGATCAAAAGGCTGATTTGTTCACCAAACCTCTTGATAGTAAACGGTTTGAATTCCTTTGCGACAACATTGATGTTATCTCAATGGATTGACCTCTTTCTCTTCTCCTTCTTCCTCATACAAGTGCATCTAGCTTTATGCATTGCTTTGGTTAACATGTTTTTGTTTGTTTATTTTTCAGTTTTGCTTTATTTTGTTTTTCATAAAAATAAAAATAAAAAGGGGAAAATTTTAAAAATACAAAAATAGTGTGTGTTTGTGTACATTGGTACTTGTGTACCTTAAATGGCCATTGAAACAAGGTTTTCTAAACTTTGTATCTTCTGTAGCTTAGATAAGCATCTCTATGCACAACTAAACAAGTGAGCTTTGTGGCTCGTGTTTATGATGAGTAAGATTAAGTAATCGCTTGTACTTAACACTCATATCACTTTTTTTGCTGGGAATGACTAGAAAACCCTAAGAGAAAGGCATAAATAACTATCTCACAACTATTGCCCACCAATCATGAAATGATATATGTATGCTTCGGCATTGCAAAAATGCAATGTCAAAAAGCATAACATAATAGCGTATTTCTTTTCTCTTTCTTATATACTCATGCATGGTTTTCTAAAAAGACAAATATGTAAAGAAATAAAATCAAAAAGAATAAAAATGCTATAAATGTGATTGCAAGCATGTCTTCTAGGAGATGTGGGAGTTATAGGATGTACCTCGAAG
Organism: Lithocarpus polystachyus; assembly: GCA_033629205.1. NCBI lineage: Eukaryota > Viridiplantae > Streptophyta > Magnoliopsida > Fagales > Fagaceae > Lithocarpus > Lithocarpus polystachyus. The sequence goes on from CM066172.1 coordinate 24,928,946, forward strand.
GTGATAGTCCCCATCAAATAGTTATGATTGTGTGTGAATTTAAGTGATATTCTCATATCTCAAATCGTCATAACACGTAGACACTTATGCAATCTTGTGATGTTTTCACACACAACACACAATATTCTTTGTTAGTTTTGATACATGTGCAGGTACAATGCGATTTGGCCATCACAAGAAATACATGTGTTAATGTATGTTCACTAAACTGTCTTAACTTGTTTTTGAAATATAAAATTGGTTAGACTTATTTAGTGTGTGTGTGTGTGGGATCTAAAAGCTGATCATTTTTCTTGTTAAGAGATGATTTTGAGAGCTTAAAATGTTGTTTGGATCTTTGGTTAAGTAGCATGTTTGATTACATTCATGTCTGTGTTTTTCTCTTCTTGAAAAATTGTTTGTTAAGCAATCTCAACAGCTTCTCGACACCTCTCAACAGGTAGGCTATCTATCGAGATCTTTTAGATTCTTTTTATCGCATTCTCGATAGCTACTCCATCCATCGAGGAACTTTCTAGATGCTCGATTGATGCTCAATAGCTTCTCGATCTATCGAGATCCTTTTGCTGTGAACACCTCTCAACAGATACTCGATAGCTCTTCGACAGCTATTTCTCGTGTTCTAAATCTCAATACCTGTTGATCTGTCGAGAATTATGGTTTCCTATTTAAAGGGTCCGTGTGATTTCGTTCTCATTTCTCTCGATCTCTCTCGATAGTTTCAGACCTCTCAACTTCTTAAACCTCTCTCTCTCTCTCACTCAAATTCACCTCGCCATTCAAATCTTTGGTTCAAGATCTCTTTTGCTCTCTGGTATGATTCTCTTTCACTCATTAATCATGCATTTCATATCTTTTGACCTAGAATTTAGGGTTTTTGAAAATTTTTGGGGTTTTTCAAAATTGTTAAGGTTCTTGCAAATATTTGGGATGAGTCTGTGTTCAAATGATTTCAAATCATCATGCATTGCATCTCATAAGCATTTTAACTATATTGTCATGCATTTTAGATGTGGCTATATACGTTGTTTTGTTGTGTGCTACTAGGTTTGGATTGGGCTGAGCCTATGATGTTTTTAAGTTTGCATATCACATGCTCATGCATTTTCATGCATACGTACCTTCAATTCTTTATATTCTTATATATTGATCTGTTTGGTACTTTTTTTCTTGTCTCTCTATCTCTTTCTTGTGGAAGTCTGCGTTGTGGCATCTAAACGCAAATCCACTCTGTCCCAAAACCTTTTTCGTTCTGGGGCATCTTCTTCTTCTGATCCTACTCCTTCTCACGTTCGGTTCTGTGATGATAAAGCCTGAAATGACTTTTTGGAGAACTTTTCTAGACGAGGCATTCATTAGGAATGCCAAGTCATCCTATCGAATTTTTCCAATACTGACCTTTCCACTGTCATCTACAGTTGGGGTTAGGAGTCACTGTGTGGCATCCCTGTCACTTGTCCCTCCGTAATTATACAGGATTTTTACTCTAACATGCTCGGATTTTATTCTTCTATACCTCATTTTATCACTTGCATTCGGGGTATATGCATCGTAGTTACTCCGAATCTTATATCTGAAGTGCTACATGTTCCTAGGGTAGTGCATCTTGACTACCCTGGTTGCGATCATCTGAGGACTGTGTCCAAAGACGAACTCATGTCTCTATTCTTTGAGACACCATCTTTATGGAGTGATCGTCAAAACACCCAATGCTCAACCTTTGCTAAAGGTCCGAAATTCCTTAACATGATGATAACATTTGTTTTCCATCCTTTGTCTCACTATAACTCTATCACAGAGCCCCGTGCTCAATTTTTGTTATCCCTCATTAAGGATCTTTCTATCGACTTCCATTCTCACTTCATTCTATCCCTTATAGATGTCTATAGGGATACGGCAACCCGCGATAAGCTCATTTTTCCATTGGCTATCATGAGGATCCATCGTCATTTGTTTGTCTCCTTTCCCCAGTCTAATCACTTCTTCGTTATGGGTGCCATTGACACTGCTACTGTTAGAAGGAGTGATGCACAGCTTCCCCTGAGGCGGCCGCAGACCGAGACGGCAGCTCCTCCGGCTTCTTCAACTCCATCCACCTTCGTTCTTTCTTCTTCTGCGGGTGGAGTCACTCTCGAGGCCATCATGGCACAGCTTGTGCGCATCGGTGCTCGCCTTGACACTCTTAGTGATGAGTTGTGTCAGGTGAACACCCCTGTTGGTTGTATTGCACTATGACAGGCTATCATGGGTGGTTTCACTACTTCTTCTCCATCTCCACCAGCTTCAGAGGATGGGAGTGATGTTGGCTCCGGCAGTGATGATGGTGATGAGGACGATAGTGCTAGCTCACCCAGTGATGATGAGATGTCTACTTAATGTACTTACCCTTTGTCACTCATAACAAAAAGGGGAAGTAGTTTTGGATATAAGCATAGTCATATACATAGGGAGAGAGTTAGCATAAGAGATTTTTGTTAAAGGGGAGTATTTATATTTTTTTATGAGGGATGTAGTGAGAACTTATGTATTTTTCTTTTCTTTCATTCAGAGATACATTGTTCTTACATTGTAATAGAAAACCTTGTACTTATGATGATATATATATATATATATATATATGATGAGGTTGTTATTACAGTTCTTTCACCTATCTTTACATGTGTTGTTTCTTTTCTTTTTTTATGCACATGCTTCTTATATCTTGTATGCAATCTTTTATTTTTGTTTCACACTAAGATGCCTTGATGAGTTTTGTTTAAAGTGTTTTAGAAATACAGGTTGTCAAAGTCTTCTTGCCATAAAATCTCTTCTTGCAAAGTTTTTCAAGCGTTTGTGTTAGGATAGATTTCATTGTATTCAAACAAGTATGAGTTGAATGATTCATGACTTCTCTCATATGTTCATTTGTTTGTTGTAGTTTTGTCACGAATTGTCAAATAGGGAGACTGTTAGGACATATGTGTTTCATGTTAGGAACATATGTCAATATTTTATATAATTGGCTAATCCTTTGACAAAACACACTTTACTTGTAATTGGGTAGATCTAGGATGTGTTTAATGCTTCAAGGAACAAAGTTTCAAGTTCAAGTGTTAAAGCTATGCAAGTCTGTCCAAGAATCAAGTGAAGAAGTGCTGGACTTTAAAGCTCGACAGCTAGTATCTATCGAGGCTTAAAAAGCTATTTCAACCCGAGGTTCGACAGCTGTTCGATAGATAGGGTATCCGTTGAGGTTTATGAAATTCAGTTTTTCAAAGCTGATTTCACTGCAATCCATGAGTATGTGTTTAGGCTTTCTTTTCTCACAACCCTAAACACATATAAAGATTATTTTAAGGATCGTTAAAGGTTGCGTGAGTGTAAAGCAAAGTTTTGTTCATACAAATTGTGACCGGAGACAAAATTTGCCTTAGTTTATCTTTCTCTTAAAGAAGCTGCCACATTTGTACGTCGTTGGGTTTTGTGACCAAGGAGTTTCGTGATCTTTATCGTGTGATGAACTGAAGAACTTTACAGCCAACATCTTTCTCAAGTTGGTGATTTAGTCGCGTACTGGGATCCGCACATCTATTGGTTAGTCACGTACTAGGAGCCGTGCATTAAAATGAGAGATTGTCACTACAGAACAAGTCCAATTAGGTATTGGGGTAAGGGTTCAACTATAGGTTGGTATAAGGTACTGAGATTCCTTTACTTGTAACCGCTTGTTGTGATAATAGTAGATTCTCAGGAGTGGTAACCTTAAAATCACCAGGTGGGGTTTTTGCCGTGTAGGTTTTCCCCATTCATAAACAAATCACCGTGTCAATTTATTTTCCACTTCATATTTGGTTATTTGGTGATTTTTTTGTACTACCACATGCTTTGCATGTTAATTAACTTAATTAATTCACTTGGTTAAATTAATTGGTTAATTTATCACAAAGGTCAATACATTCTTGGCCTATCAGAAACAATTGGCATACCGTGAGCACAAACTTGTCTAGGTATAAATCTTAGAGTCTATAGAGTTTACAAGACAATGCTTAAGGTGTTACAAATCAGAACACAATAACATACAAGCTGTAGAAAGGAGAATTTGAATTTAGTGAAATCCGACTGATCGAAAATTAGGTCCAATCGATTAAAAATCACAAACATGAAATTTCTATAGAATTCTATTTTAGCCCAAACTCTGCTTAAACGTTTTGGGTTTCGAGTGAAACACTTCTAGTATATGAAGGAAAACCCTAACTTCGTTTTCAGAGGTCTTAGAGAGAAAAGAGTACATCTTGTGCCTAGAATTGTAGATTTAGGGTTTTGTAGAGAAAAGAGTGCATACTTCTCTAAAGTCTTCTACCGGTAATATTCCTTGAAGAATCTCAAGATTCGGTTTTGTAGAAGTTACAACTACAAGATCAACAAATGAAGGTAATCGGAAACTTTTGAGTGGGATCTCAAAATCACAAGCAAGGCAGCTTGTGTTGCTGTAAATCCAAGAAGAGAATGAGTTCGTGGATTCGGAGCTTGCATGTAGTCGTGTCAATAAGTTACTACTGGAGGTAGCAATAGATTTAGGGTTAAATCTTTTGTAAAAACTTCAATTCTCTTATAGTGGATTTGGTTTACCTTGAGGATAGTTAGGTTAAATCCTCCTCAGGGTTTTACCTTGAAACGGTTAGTTTCATTGGTTTTTCTAGGTCATCATATCATGGTGTTATTTATTTTTCACTACTTTGCATGATATGATATATTTGTGTTTAACCTAGATCTAAATAATTAATCTAAGTTATCACTTGGTTAATATATTAGGTTAAACAATCTATTTAAAGGGTCTAAACGAACATACAAGATTGCATGAATCTGTACCAATTATATTCTAATTAGAGACACAACTGTTACAACTTTTGCTACACTTGAACATGATTGATGGTAAATAATAGAAATGAAATGGTGGATCCATGTAAAAGTTATCCACTACTAATCCACCACTTTTGCAAGTTGTAGCAAATGGTATAGTTGTAGAAGAGCTATTCCATTAATCAAGTCAAGGATGTCACTCCCAATGAAGTTGCCATCTCAGCAAGAGGCAAATTTCGACACATCGAACATGTAGCATGCAGCTGTGACCAAGAATCCACACATATAAGATGAAAGAGATGACCATAATCATGTATGAAGAGTAACACATCCATGTCATTGTAATCAGCCAAGCATATTGAACAACAGGATGAGGTAGAGTTGCCCTGGCTTGGGCATAGATGAGCTTTGGGTAGTTGCGTAGGGTGGCTTCATCAAGACCTAGTTCAACGATATCAATGGAGTGTTGGGGGACAGTTCTGATGGACTCTATGAATTGTTGGAGGGTAGTATTTGATAAGAAGTCATGTTGGTGGTTTTGATGGCCAAAAGGTCGTTGAGGGGGAAAGCAATATACAATCATTATTTTGACTACGATCATAAGAATGACGCAAACGATAGTTCCAACGAAAAGGATGAATTGGATGAGATTTTTAACTCCATTCATGTTGGTGTTATCAAAGGCATCATTGGATTATGAGAGAGAGAGAGAGAGAGAGAGAGAGAGAGAGAGAGAGAGAGAAAGTTTCGGGGTGATTATTAGGGTTGTCGACATGTTAAGAAGAAAAGGAAATGTGGGTAGGGGTGTAATTGGTTCAGTTCGGTCGGTGTTAAAGACAGTTTTTGCATTGAACCGAGAATTTCAGTTTTAACATTTTGAGCACCGAAACCGATTTGTAAGGAACGAATGCCGAACTGACCGATTGCATTTGTTTCAGTTCCGTTCGGTTGGGTTTCGGTGTTTGGTATGTGAGAAACAAAAGCAAGAAAAAAAATAGAAAAGAAGAACTTTTTTCATTAAATAGAGACATTATTGGAAGACAAAATCTGTACAAAAACTAACAAGAAAAGCAACCAACACAGACTTTGTTTTCAACACAGAATACAAAGCAACACATGAAAAAAAATATATAAAACACAAACTAAGATTAAGCAAACATCACGCCGTGTTTTCTTAGAAACCAAACAGATCAAAGAAAAAAAAACATATTTCCCTTTGCTTTCCCACATTTTCTCAACACCCAAACACCAAGCAAACACAAAAAAAAAAAAAAAAAATATACTCAAAATCATGTATGTATTTAGAGAATATACCAAAGTTAGGAAAAACCTATTTTCCTTTGCTTTCCTACAATTTCTTAGAACCCAAACACCAAGCACCAAGCAAACACAAGAAACATATACTCGGAATAAAAAAGATTGTATTTTCTTTTTTCTTTTTTTGGTTAAAAATTTTTGGGATTCTTGAACTTTGCTTTCGAGAGACTAAAAGAAATGGAGAAGAAAGAAGGTTGTGGGGGAGAACGGCTACAGCTTGAAGTGAGAGAAAAGAAAAAGAAGGTTGTAGGGGAGAATAGCTACAGCTTGAAATGAGAGAGAAGAGATAAAACTTAAGGTTAGTAGGGTTATATACAAACCCAAAACGACGTAGTTTCGTTAACATAAGGAGAGAATAAATAAAACTGCATTTACTATGGGTCGAACCTGAGTTAAAAATGTGAAAACGCGTGTCTTTGCCACAAGGATACCTGGAACTTCTTGATATTATTTGTACAAATTAATATTTAATATATTTTGGTTCGGTTTCGGTCGGGTCGATATATTTGTGTGGGACGTCGAAACCGAAACCGAAATTTTTGGTTTTCATAAAATGAAAACTGAAATCGAATTGCACCGAAATTGAACTGAAATTTTGGCAACAGTTTGGTCAGTTTTGGCCGTTTTTTTTTTAGTTTCTCGGTTTTGTGCACACCCCTAAATGTGGGCATGATTTGGGAGAGCTGGTATTTGGTGAGATTCTAATTTGGTAAGCTGGTATTATGGGCCCATTTGGTAAGATATTTCTAGTAATGTTGTTTGTATTTTTTGGAAGTACGTGTGAGTGAAAAAGTGTGTGAATTGTTTAAACACTAAAAACTGTTGTTTAAATAATGGTTACAAACGGACCCTATATATCATTATATCCAATTTCTATAGCTTGGATGGTCAACTGTTATGTTCCCATTTATTTATTATATTTTTTTTAAGAAAAAAAAAAGGAGTGAAATTTCTCTCCAATTTCACTTCTCAATTTATAAATGGGTTTTTTTTTTTTTTTTTGTTTCTTTTTTCTAATCTTCTTAATTTAATATTTGTAAAGATATAAGTGGCAACAATTAATTATTGAGAAATGATTTATAAAATTGATAAAAATCCACTTAACATGTTGACCAAGGTTAGACCTAGCAAAGGGTTAGGTTGATTAGGTTCAGGTTCGACCCAAATGGGTTTGGGTTTGAAACATATTGGATTAAAGTGATTTTCTATTTTTACTAGCCTCTAAGCACGCGTGTTGTGCATGCTCAAATGCTTTTCTATTTTTTTTTTTTTTTTGAGTAAAAGTTAATTATTTGCATTTATTATAATTTGGAAATATATATATTTTTTTATTTTTCAAACAAATAAAAAGGATAAATTTTTGTAATTTATTTTTGAACGTGCATTTGAAAGTGGTGTAGTGATATAGAGAAATGTTTGGGTAGGAAAAATAAGATGAAAGTGAGGAGAAAGAAGGCTAAATTTCAGGAGTTCTCTTAGTTTTTTATTTTTATTTTTTAAATTGGAGGTGTTTTACTTTTATTTAGCATGAAAAAGGAATAAAAAAAAGAGTTCAAATCTTCAGTCCCAACTTATATACTCCACTCTGTGAGAAATAATACACAAAGTAATAAAGGAAGAATAAGGATAACACAAAAGACAAACAGAAATCGATAACTTGGAAGCATAAAATTGTTATCCTTAGACTATATTTGCCCCCACACTCTTGTGCTAAAGGGTTATCTGCAAATTTGTCTTCAGGATACAATCAAGTCATTGGGTTTTATAGATAGCAATTTTGTAGAATAACAATAAGATTTTTTTTGTTTCTCTCTAACTTATTTTTTAACTGAACTTAAGTCTCCATTTATACTCATAGGCTTATATTTCATCAAAAGGCATGTATGAAAAGTCAAAATTTTTCATAAAACCGTTCCCAAGGCTTGAAACATCTTTGAACATTTAGAACAGTTACCAAAACAATTCTGCAGAAAATTAGTTTTTTTTTTTTTTTTCAAGTTTCGATTGGTCAAGAGTTCCTTTTGATCAATTAAATGCTCTTTTTGATCGATTGAGCAAGAATCGAATAGCAATAAAATCATTCAGAGACTCTGGGATTATTTTCCTCATAATTTTGATCAATCGAGCAAAAACTTCGAGCGATCGAAAATCCGTATTTTTGAATTTTCAATTAGAAAATTCTAGAACTTGAGTTTTCTCTTTATCAACGTCATGAAACAATATTCTCCAAACTTAAACATCATTATTACAACCTATCCATGTATATACCTATATATACAACACACTCTATGCTCCACTAAACATATGAAGCCATGTGGAGATTGCTTATATATTAAGCACAAACTGATGACTTAAATGGAGTCAATCTCCTATTCTCCTCTACCTCCCAACTCACGTTCCAAACCCAAAAGAAAAAAAAAATTTATTTACCTAGCCACAACCAAGTTCCACCACCATGGCCACCTAGAGAAGATGATGGCGGTGGATCTTGTCATTCACCAACTCTTATTCTGATACACCCAAAAAACAAATGTCACAGGATCATCACCCATGATGATACATAAAAATAATCCTAGCCCCCCTACAACTATTCCAACACCAACAATAGTGCTTCTTGGCCACAGTTGTCTACCCACGATTGAGATAACACATCTACCCACGGGTTGTCTTCTTGGCCAAATACCTATCATCCAACAAAAAAACAAAAAATCCAAACTCATAGGTATCCTAGCCTGCCCCATCAGTTCAGTTTTTTTCTTTTATACATCAAAATAATAGATAGAAAGCAAAGAAACCCACAAAATCCTCTCTTCCAAATCTATACAATGAATATAGTTTTTGTGCGAGGAACAATTTCATATGGGATAGTGAGAAAGAATAAAAAATCAGAGTATTGACTTGATCATGAAGAATTGCAAACTCTATTCTTTGTTATTGAGATTCACCATGGTCGTCTTCTCTAGGTAGCCACGGTGGTGGAATCTTGTTGTAGCTGGGTATTTTAATGGTGGTTGAGTGGTTTTGTGGTTTTTTTTTTTTTTTTTTTTTCTTTCTTTTCTGTAACATGAGTTGGGAAGGAGATTGACTCCGGTTAAGTCATTAGTTTGTGTTTAATAAGTAATGTCCATATGGCTTGATATGTTTGGTGGAGCATAGCGTTGAGCATATAAGTTGGGATAGAGAGTTTGGACTCATAAAAATACTAAATTTTAGGCAATAAAAAGATTAAATTTGTTATTTGACATTTATAACCTTATTTCGAAGAGAAGTTACCCTTCATTAATGAGGGTATCTTTGAATCACATAAAAGCATAGTTCAAAGGGAGGAATCCTCTTATGGAGTATAGATGGCTCTTACTTAGGATGACCTTTTTTTTATAATCTTTTTGTTAGAAAGATTAAAAATAAAAATAAAAAATTAACATACTTTCTAGGTGGAATACCAATTTGGTCCTTACATTTTGGAGTCATGGTTAATTTGATCCATATATTTTAGTAGCAGTTAATTTGGTCCATTTTATTTTTATCTTGAAGTCAATTTGGTCCTTATCATCATTAACTCACTAACAGAAAATATTTACGTGACTAGTAGATTGCACAGTTGGTACAACTCACACCTATGCGGCTACTAAAATAATAATAAAAATATTTTAATTGCTATTTTTAAAAGCCATGTTAGGATCTAAATAAATAAAAAATTTGATATCAGAGACTTGCACTTTCTTGGTAGTCGAACATAGCAACCTAGAAAATTCTTTGTAGAGTTTAACCTAGAAAAATCCAAACCTAGAGTATGTACATTAAGTAAGGGTGTCCAACCAAATTGTGGACCTGGCTCACCTACCCAAACCATTCACGCCAACCTAAAAATAACTTGACCCAATGCATTTGACGGTTGATGACGAGTCTCCGCCTTTAGAAAATGATGCCAACGGTTAGTGGCAGGTTTCCGCATGAAATCCGATTCCAATTGACCCAATCGATCTGCACACTGAATCTCGCTATTCTCTGTTGGTATGAGTCGTTCTTCGGTTAGTTTTAATTAGATATGATGAGATCTGACTAATCTCATCAAGATCTTGCCAAATCCAGTAGAATTTCGGCCAATTTCGGTGAGTTTCGGCCAGGATTCTCTTGTTCAACTCTAATCGTCAACCGACCATTACCTGAGGAGACTCGATTCACTCGAACCAACTCCTCTTCGTAGTCGGCGGCGAGTCCAAATCTTGGGGACTTGAAGTGATTGAGTCATGTTTGAATTTGGCACAAACTTGACCCGAACTGACCCATAGACATCCTATCGTTGAGGACTTTAACCAAACCCAGACAAAATACCTTAACCCGAAAAAAAAAAAAAAAAAAAAAAAAAAAAAAAAAAAAAACCCTCAACACCTTTCACAAAAGCCAAGATTCAAAACTGATGAAAGAACCACCAAATCTATATACCTGGTACCCTAGTCAACATTGTCGAACAAAACCTTTTTTTTTTTTTTTAATTTGCTCAGGTCTGCGATTTTTTATATATATCTCACAAACTCAAAACACACACACACACACACACACACACACACACACACACACACACACAAAAAAAAAAGAGAAAAAAAAGATCTTGATTACAAAGTCACACAAATATATAGAATCCAAGAAAAAAAAATTTATGCCGAGCTGCTCCTCAGGTTGTGCTTTAGAACGAGCTGCTTATAAGATTGTGCTTGAAATGACGCACATCTCTTCAGGTTCATCATCGCTAGATTGTGATCTCAAGGGTTAGAGCTTTCATTGCAAATCTCCACCTTATGATCTCTGTAGCCAAGTCCCTATGTTTCCTTCGTGATGTCAAACTTTAATGACAAAATTACAAATTCTATAGTAAATTATACTTTGCCAAGCTGATCTCTAAATAGGTCTAGGGTAAAATAGATATAAAGATTCAAAATACAAATTCTAAAGTAGATATCCAAGTCCAACTTCCATTGTTCTAGATCGTTCCATTTTTTTTTTCGGTTAAATTCATTTTATTTTTCCTTTAAAAAAATCATTCCATTTGTATGTTCTGATCGTGGATGTGGTTTTTAAAAATAACAATTATAATATTTTATTATTATTTTGCTAGTCATGTAGATTTGAAATGTGCCAATTGGTAGTCATTAATAAGTTTACGGAAGGGACCAAATTGACTTTAAATTAAAAATAACAGAAACCTATATATATATATATATATATATTTTTTTTTTGTGTGGATAAAATCAAAAACCTAGTTTGAACTAGCAAAACATAAAAATCACATTCGCTGTAACCCCAAAACATAGGACTAAAATAATATTATCTCCTACTTTTGAATCATGTTGTTCACTTATTCTTCTCTCTTTTTTATGGAACTCCGTTTTTCTTGATTCTTCTCTTGCTTATGTAGGAAGCTCGTTCTATGCGGGTCATTAAATTAGGCGGTTTGGGTTGGGCGAGTTAGACGCCTAAAATAGCGAATTAGGTTGGATAATAGATTGAAATATTGTCAACCCGCTACAACTCGACCCGCCTCTTTAATATTATATATATTAGTTCAAATTGATCAACCGCATATTTTGTATGTAAAGTTAATCAATTCACCTAATCAATTTTTATAGCTAATCAATAATCAATTCCTTATAAAAAAATATAAAAAAGTTAACATTGAAACCTTAAAATCACTTCAACCATATACTACATATACTCTGTATTTGGCTTTCACCTTCAGCCACTTCCTCTCCCTCCCTCTTTCATGTTGTTTTGTCATTTTCTTCCTCAACCTTTTTGAAACCACTTTTTTTTTTTTTTTTTTCACATTCCATCAAATGTGTACTCTCCTAGACAACCACAAAGGTAGTTGTTTTTATGTCTTATATTGCTTGATGTTTGTATCTATTTTTTTATTGATTATGTTGTTTGTCTTTTTGATTTGGGTCCCATATATTCTTGTAAATATTGAGACTATGCATACCATTTTGAAGTTTATTTGTTATGTTGGTATGTTATTATTTTGAATACTTGATGTGGCTTTGGGAATGTTAAGACTTTGAGTTTGTTAATTCAATTTTCCTCAATTGTAAGGCAACAACCTACTATTTTTTTTCTTTTTCTTTTTCCTTTTTTTGTGGAGACAAGGTCTGTTAGAGATGATACATCTCTTTTTTATTGGCCCTATGTTTGTGTTGGAATTGAGATTATTCAATAAAATCTACCTTTAATGTTTTGTGTTCATTAGTTATATTTTGAGATTATGCAATAATAAATTGTAGATTGTCATAATTTTTTTTAAAAACAACATTTTTATTACCAACCCATACAACCAGCCTAGCCCGCCGAGTTGAAACCACCAAAATTTGTAATAAATTTGCCAAATTTCAACTTTGGTAGGTCAATGGTGGATTGGAAATTTCTCAATCTGCTGGTGGTGGATTGGATAGAAATATTAGCTTTTACCTACCCAATTTGACCCACACACACCCTAATCTGCTGTACTAATTAGTTTTTATTGTATATTATACTTATCGGAAACAGTCGACAAGAATCATCATTCAATCTTTGTATGCGTCACTCAAGAAAAAAAAAAAAAAAACTTTTTATGCATTTTTTTTTAAGAAGAGAAGATATGTAGTTAGAATAAGCTTCATTTAAATAACCTGAGAATATTTTAGAATATCTTTTTGCCAGAACGTTATTTGATTCAAACAAAAAAAGATAACTAAGCTGCCACGCTTGCTTAGAGCATTCACAGATACCATATAAATACTTGATTTAATTTTTTTATATATAAAACTTGTAGATTTCAATTACCCATGATTTATTCAATTTTACATGAAAGATAGCATCTCAACAAAACTTATTATATTTAAACTTTTGAAGGAAAAAAAAAAAATATGAATTTAAATTTTCAGGCAAATAATAAACACATAATCTGAGTTATGACTTGAAGAATACTCTTTCTAGCTTTATTCTTTCTTTTTGTTGTGGACCAATATGTTGTTGGGTAGATAACACCTCAATAAGACTCCAATTGAAAAGTTAATATAATATAGGGTCATGTTAATAGATATCTGAGAACTGCTACGTCCACAATACTTCTCACAACATTTTCACAACAAATCCTAGTTGGTAGGTTGTTACAAGTTTTAAATTTAAATCTAACACTGAAATTACTTTCTTACCCACTAGTAATAGCAAAGAACAACTTGCCAACTAGGATTTGTTGTGAGAATGTTGTGAAAAATGTTGTGGATGTAGTATTTCTCTAGATATCTTTAGGACAATTGTTAATAAACCATTTTAGGAAAGTTTTATAGCACTTTTAGGGAAAATTGAAAAAGTTGTCAAAACATTAATTAATTGCTTATTTTCTATTTTTATAAAAACTTTCCTAAAATAATTTATTAACAAATGCCCTAGGGCATTTGTTAACTTTTCTCTATAACATATAAAGATATCAATTTATCCAAAATGTTTTAAGCCTATAAGTTTGGACCTAACCATATTAAATTAACTATTCTCTCTTATTATTCTTATATAATGTTGGACTTTACTCAAGGGTGACTGCACGTTGTCTTTAGGGGGTTCAAATGAACCCCCTGACTTGGAAATTAAAAAACATTATATATATGAAGAGATGGGTTCAAGTTACACCTGATGTAACTCCACAAGGGTGAGAAAAACACCCTCTCATGTCATTAATGTAGAGTGTTAGTTTCCCAAATTAGCTACTTTTACTTAAATTCCTCACATTTAATGCCTCACGCTAATCAATCATCTTCCCTCTCCTCCCATACCGATATAGTGGTATTACCCTTTAATTTTTTCTCTCTCCTCATCTATGTCCATTTTTGTTAAAAACAAGTTAAAATTCGTGTAAAGTCAAAGAAGCGAGTAGGGTCAGAATATTGGGTTTTGAAATTTTGGACACTGTTAATTTTAGTTTTTATTTAGTCTGTTTATTTATTTATTTCTTATTTTGGTGGATTTGAAATCTAACAAGCAAGTTACCCATGGCGCTACCAATACAATAAAAATGAAAATGAAGATTAGATTTGGAACTGGAACTAGAAGATCAAAATGAAAATGGACATATATGGTTTTAGGTTTTGACAGAGGATGTAAGAAAAAAAAATTGAAATGGAGAAAAAAAAGAGGGGAGGGAAATTTATTTAGGTGGACTGGTAGAGGAGAATATTAATATAAAGAGAGCATTGAAGTAGTGGGTCACTGCAAGATTCTTAGAAGCATCTGATATATTTTAGCTAACAATAACAAAGAATGACTCATGACAGAAAGAGGAGGCTATCTTTCTTGAACTGGACTCGTAATTTCTTTTATGTTTCCTCCAATTTAATTCTTAACAGATGGTTTTGCTATGTCGTTTTATTGCTTGTTTTGCTGTTGTGGATGACAACTAATTAGCTGTTAAAACTATTTTCTCAGGAATTAGAATGGGGTAATTAGGCATTGCCGACAGTTTTGTTTTTGTTTTTTTTTTTTTTTTTTCTAATGAATGTCCACAGTTTTTTTTTCCTACCGGTGACTTAGCCGTGGAGGAGATAGAGAGAGAAACGTGCAAAGATAAAAAGAGAGACGTGCAATGGAGAGAAAAAGAGTCAAACATATAATTTTCTTTTGGGTTTAGAAATAAGTATGGAATATATTAATTAAATAAACAATAATAAATGAGATTGATTAGAATATAAGCATTAATAAGGGGTTTTTTTTTTACCGTTGAATTTACTTAAATACAATGATTTAAAAAATGTGTAACTTGAACTTATCTCATATATAAAATATTTATTTTAGTAGTTTGATTTACAACACTTAAAAAAGTATTTTTGCAACCCCTGATCACATCCCAATTCAAAACCAAATAACAACACAGATCGGCCCATTTCAAAACCAAAATCTACATAGAATACTCTCACTTTCTCTCTTTGATTTGATTTCTAATCTCATTCTCATGAATCTCATCTCATCTTATCTCTCTTTTTTTTTTTCTTTTTCTTTTTTCTTTTCTAATTATCTAAATTAGTATCTCTCTTTATTATAAATTTATATCATGTACGCGTGTGATATTGATTGTATACGTTACTTATTTATTTTGTCATAATATTATTTGTGTGAATTGTGAAGTCTGTGAATGTTTTCATGTATATTATGAATATAATATAACTTTATATAATTTAATAATCAGAAAATACAGAGAGTTTGTTACATGTATGTATATTGTTAAAAAAAGTAAATAATATTTCAATTATTTGATTGGTTAAGTAGACACTTAGTATATTATTTATATATAAATAAATGTGGCTATATGGGTCAATAATTAATACAATGCCAATGGGTTTAGTTCTGTTATTTAATTTAAAAAAGTATTTTTTTATAAAAAAATGAAATATTTTTGATAAAAAACAATGAAAAGGAAATTTTAATTAATAACTGAATAAAAATAAAAATGTTATACAAATTTAAGAAAATAAAAATGGTCACACTTATCTACATTGATAATAGATAATGACAATTAATAATGAACTGTTATGTAACTATTTAAGAATATGAAAATCTTTGAAAGAAAATTGTAAAACTTCATGTATTTCTTCTCAAAAAAAAAAAAAAAAAAAAAAAAAACTTCATGTATTTGCATTTTTTTTTTTAACACCTCACCAATAAACTTTTCACCAGCATGAGGAAGAGAAATTTTCAAAGGCTACTATCAAGAACCAAATTTGAAGCTTATGAATTTTTATAGGTAGATATACAGGAAATCCAACTTACTATGATAAGTTTTGGAGAATAATTGTTCTGAAGTTCATGCGTGGAGCATACCGAAAGGGGGAAAAAAAATCCCTTTCTTCCTTTTTCATATTTTAAATTTTTAATACAATGTATCAAAACATCGCTCAATAGTCTGAACAACGAGGAATAGTCTAAACTAATTCCAATTTTTAATTTTATTTTTGAGAATCTTCCTAATTCTACTCCCAACTTTATTATATCTACTGAAATTCTAGGCCTACTTGTACCGTCCATTTCATATAATTATACAATAAATCAATAATACAATGTTTGCACAATTCTCTTTAATGATTCATGACAAAAACTTTGGTGAAAATTTTTCTTTAATACAGAATCAAACAAAATCGTACCAAACAAAGTGTATGAATCTGTACCAAATATATTCCTAATTATAAATAAATTGGCACAACTTTGACATAATCGACTATGAGTGATAAAAAGAAAGAAGTAATATAATAGAATACTTGCGAAAAATAAAACATGCCTATTTTAAGGTGTAAAAAACAAAACATGTTTGCTTTTGAAAGATAACCTCAAATTTACAAAGAGTTCTTTAATCCACAAGATAATAAGTTTGCAATCCACTTGATGATAGGTTTGAAATCCACTTGAAAGCTTATTTAAAGTCTCATTAAAACTTGATAAATAAGAAAATATGTTCTAAAAAAGATCCTAATTGATACCTATCATAATAGAACTCTAATTTGACTTAAAAGACATTAAATGCACTTAAAAATAAGAAAATAATTACCCTAAAACTAAAATTCCAAAAAATGACATAAAAAAAAATTAACAATTAACAAAAGTCTAAAGGTAAATTCTGTCTTACATAAAAAATTAGTATGAAAATTATTATTCACTACTCCTCGTTGATCACTTTTACAAATTGGGGCAGATGGAATGGTAATAAAAGAGCTCTTCCATTTATCAGGAAGTCACTTCCACTGAAGCCATCACCTCAGGAAGAGGCGAGTTTCGACACACCGGGCATGTAGCATGCAGGCGTAGCCAGGAGTCGACACATTTAAGATGAAAGATATGACTACAATCGGGTAACAAGCGCAACACATCCGTGTCATTGTAATCAGCCAAGCATATTGAACAACAGGATGAGGTAGAGTTTCCCTGGTGGAGCTTGGCTTCAGCATAGAGGAGCTTTGGGTATTGGCGTAGAGTGGCTTCATCAATACCTGGATGAAAGTTATTGATGGAGTGTACGGGGACAGTTCCGGCCGGCTGTTGGCGGTGATAGGCAGAAGTACGTTGCATGTGAAAGAAACATGCAATCATGAGGAAGAAAAAAAGGATGGTTCCTATGCAAAGGGTGAATCCGACGACATATTGAGCTCCAATCATGTTGATGTTATCTAAGGCATCATTGGATTATGAGTGAGAGAGAGAGAGAGAGAGAATAAGTTCGGGAAATCGATGAGGCTTTCGACTTGTTAAGAAGAAAAGGAAAGGTGGGCATGATTGGGGAGAGCTAGCATCCGGTGAGATTCTTTGGTGGGCTGCTATTATATATCATTATATCCAGTTTCTAGCTTGATGGTCAACTGTCATGTTCCAATCCTCTTAAAAAAAAAAAAAAGATACAAAGAAAAGAGAAATTTCTCTCCAATCATATTACTCAGACTTTTGAGTAATGGTTTATACAACTAATAAAGATCTACACCAGGAAAAATCCAGGTAATATGTTAGACCAAGACCTAGGAAAGGATTGGGTCCATTGGGTTCTAGTTCGACCAAGTTCGGTTTTGATTGAAAACATATTGAATTAAAGTTATTTGCTGTACTTTTATTACTCTTATTACTTCGGATAATCTATAAATAAATATATATATATATATATATATTCAAGTTATACTTGGTGTAACTTGAATATAGTTATGTTATACCACTCAATATAATTTTTATTAAATACGTATTTAACAAATTTACCGTTGGATTAAATTTACTTCTTATACTCTACATGCTTGCTAAATTTTTAGATGATTTGAGATCAACAACTGTTCTATCAATCAAATTTTAAAATTTCAAGTTCTTGTATTTAAAATTGTGTATAAAAAAATGAGTTCTTAGATCGAATACCAAATAGCTTTTCAATTGACATAGAACTTGGTATATGTGTTAAGATCATGTAATACAATGGCAGGATTTTTTTAATATTAATTTAATAAAAAAATATTAGGTGGTGTAAAATTGTTTAAAATTAATCTTCTCTATTTTTTATGGAACTCTATTATTCTTCTCTCACTGAAGCAAAACGTGCAGCATCATTCTCTCTTTAAACATAATTTCATTTGGGATGTGATAACAAGCTGGTATAAGGAGTTTTTTGCTTAATTATATTTTGTATTGTTTGTGAGTTCCAAGTGGTTCCCGTAACAAAGAAGCTTAATTCTATATTTAGTTAGCTTATTTCTCATATAGCCAAGTACCGTTTGCGAGTTTCACTTAGCTTGTTTTTGGTCAAAAAATCATGGCTAGGGGTCTTACTTTATGGCTTTTGCTCACCTTTTTATTTATTGCAGGTTCCATTTTACTCACCTTAAAAAAAAAAAAATAATAATACTTTCAACAAAAAGCAAACTAATCTATTTATTTTATTTTATTTTTTCTTATAATACTATCAGAAAAGAATAAAAACAAAAGGTTAGATAAGTTATTCCCCAGTAAACACAAGTCTGATGTACCTTGTTAGAGCATTCACATTCTAAAATGTCATCTTATTCTACTTTACCATCTCAAAAAACTACTTTATTAATTATACAATACTATTTTACAATACTCCAGCATCTCAACTTTTATTTTACAATACAACATATTAAAATAATATTTTTTTCAGGATTAAAATAATATTTCTACACAATAAAATAATATATATTAAAATTACCATCATTTAAAGTACAACACATTAGTTACAGTGCATTTAATAAAAAATATGAGAGAGAGAATTAAATAATAATATGAGAGTTTACCGTTCAGCTACAGTGTAATTCTGCAGTATTACAAATTTTTTTGCAATACTTGACTTTTACAATTTCTGATGGAGTGGAGATTTTGGGCTTAAATGCTAAAAAATGTTTACATTTGGCATTTGGAGTGTGAATGCTCTTAGTTTTTTCTTGTATATTATACTTACCGGAAATAGTCAACAAAGATCATCATTCAATTTTTGTATGCGTAACTCAGCAAAAAAATAAAATAAAAACCTTTCATGCGTTTTTTTAAAGATGAAAAGAGATATAATGTTAAAATAAGCTTTATTTAAACAACCTAGAAATATTTTAGAATATTTTTGCCAGAATGTTGTTTGATATTCAAACAAGAGAGCTAACCAACCTTACTAGGCCTACTTGAAGTTCATGAAATCGAATATATTTTGCTAGAATATATTGTCTGACCTCGTTTTTACGTCCAAAATTCCAAATTTTAAATTAAAAAAATACCAAAAATATTATTTTTCTCGTTGGAATAATGGGATTTGTTCAAAACAATTAATTTATCTCAATTTGTTAACCCGCAGGTTAGCAAATTCCACGATTTAATCATCAAAATGACCCAATTGTGCTTGAATGGTTAACAGTCAAATTAGGTCAAATTCCATCAAATTATCCAAATTACATAATTTCATGTTTAAATTAATATTTCTAAACCATTTTCACAAGTTCGACCAAGTTTCACTATGCTCTACCCTAGCTTAATCTTGATTTGACCAAAATCCGACCACCCGATTGGGATAAATTTAAGCTCATATTGGGGATATTTGATTTCCCTTTAAAATGACTAAATATGGGCTCAAATCAGATTTGAAACAAATGAGATATTGTAAAAATGATGAAAAAGTACAAAACATTTTGTCATTGTCATTTTATGTCAATAAGCTTGATAAAATCCAATTTCGTTTAATTTTAATCAAATAATTTCCGATTGGGTCAAATGAGGAGTCGATGGAAAGTTCTCAACATGAATTTAAATTTACCACTCGGGTTACAAAAATCCCACTTATAACAAACTCAATTATAAAAACAAAGAAGTAGAAACCTTTTAATAAAAACTTGTTTTTGACACTAATTTACTTTCCAAGGCATTTTATTTATCTAATATCAAAAATTGGGCCAAAGAGTGGATAGTTTTAGAAAATAGGTGTCAAGGTCTTTCCGATAATATTTCATGTGAGCCGAATGGAGTTCTGGAGAGTCGGGAAATAATTTCGCAAAAATAGGATAAATTGTGTAAAAACCATAAAAACTCGTGTTTGGTGCCCTATTCGCGCATGAATTTCTTACAACTCGGGAAGGATGGAACTAAACATTGGCAAGTTTTCTAAGTGCACATTTGGTAGACTGTAACGGTAATTACATAGGAATATGAATAGATATTACTAGAAATGCAAAATGTTGTAATATAATGCTTATTACTATTCATTTGTTTGGTGACAACATAATAATAGAATCTTAAAGATAATGAAATGAAAGCATTTTAAATCAAACTACAGATATATTTTAGAAAATATCTTACTCATATAATTATATTTCCTAAAATATATATATTTTTAAATTTGAAAGAGAGATTAGTTATTTTTTATGATTTTTTATTTTCACAATTGTTATGTGCATATAAAAAGTTTGTTTATTTAGAAATATATTAATTGTAAAAATTAATACATCTACTAAGGAATAGTTATTACATCTCTTTTAGAGATGAATAGTTATTTCTCATTTTAAAGAATAGATATTCACAACGAATGACTATTTCCTGTAATAAAAACATAACAAAACTACTGAATAGTTAAATCATAAGAATAACTATTACATTATAGGGTATATTACAATTTACCAAATATACCTTAAGTAATGATGACTGTCAACGTCCTGGAAAAAAGGGCATTACAAGAGCTTATATGTTCATATCCATGTGCTTAAGTGCTAAAATCATTGTCTCATTATTCTATATCTCTTATGCTTGGGTAAAACATAATGATGGGAATGTTACTTTGTTTGAATGAATCCAACTATAACCATGGGATTGATGTTCTTACTTATGTTATTATTTCCTTATGCTTGAATGTTTAATTTATTAATGGAGGGTTAATTTGTTTAAAGAAAGCAATAGATTACATGCTTGTTTTGTTGAAATATATATAAAAGGTATCAAGGTCTTTCCGATAACATCTCATGTTGATGATATCTTGGTCAATGACACTCATACATCACATATACTAACCTTGATTCAACACAATATATAACTATCCATTGAAGTGTTAGAAGTTAAACTTGTTTTTTAATTAACCTTTCATAAATAAGTGGGAGTTTCATAAGTTAATGTAGTGGGAGGTTTATTGAAGTTATGTGTAGGATTTATGAATGTAAGAGTTAGAAAAATAAATGTAGTGGGAGTTAGAGGTTAGATGGTGTACTATATAAACACATTCATCCGTCAAGTTCTATGCAAGAGTTGAGGTGAATGTAATGCGTTAAAGTGTTCTAACTCTTCCCTCTCCACTCTCTCCCCCCTTTGTTTAATTTATGAGTGTGAGTCACTTATATACACTAATTATTGTGTAAGTGTTTGTGAAAGTAAGTGAGGAAAGGCCCATCAGTATTTTTGTTTTATTTCCAACAAAGTGGTATCAGAGCCAATCAATTCGTGGTGAGAATGGATCTTGCCAATGGGATGGTGTCGTTCCAATTTCCTCGACTTACCAAACACAATTTTGAAAATTGGAGTATTCGAATGAAGACATAACTCAGATCCTAAGATGCGTGGGAGATTGTGGAGAAAGGTTATGTGGAGTCACAAGATGCAGAACCTTTGACCCCAAACCAAAAGGAAGCCTTACAAAAGGCTCAGAAGAAATACCAACAAGCTCTTACATTGATCTATCAAGGTTTGGATGAAACTATGTTCGAGAAAGTTGCAAATGCAAAGAAAGTTCTCCTTCAAACATTAAGAGATGAGTTTGAAGGTTTGCATATGATAGAGTCTGAATCTATTTTGGATTATTTTTCAAGGGTGTTGGTAATTATGAATCAATTGAAGAGATATGGTGAGAACTTAGATGATATCCATGTGGTAGAAAAAATCCTACAGTAACATCTAAGTTTGACTATATCGTTGTGGCGATTGAGGAATCAAAAGACTTGGAGTCAATGACCATTGAACAACTCATAGGATCATTACAAGCCCATGACGAAAGGCTCAATAATAAGAAGCAAGAGCCTTTGGTGTAAGTCCTACAAGCTAAGCTTACCTTGAATGAAAAAAGGTGGTGTGAAAGTAGCCAAAGAGGCAGAGGATGTGGACGTGGACGTGGTAAAGGAAGAGGATCTAGAGGAAGAAATGGTCAAAACTCTCCCAATAATGAAAAGAGAGGTCAAATTTCACAATCCACAAGAGATTGTGGAAGAGGAGGTTTCTCAAGACCATACAGAAGAAGGTATGATAAGTCTAATATTAAATGTTATAATTGTAAAAAATATGGGCATTATGCTTCCGAATGTAAAAATGCCGCTAACGCTGTTGATGAGAAAGCTAACTATGTTGAAGATAAGAATGAAGAAGCAGAGGCGACCTTGTTTGCATACAAAGGAGAAGACAGAGAAGAAAATGGTGCATGGTATTGACACTGGTGCTAGCAACCATATGTGTGGGAATAAAAGGATGTTTATGGAGATTGATGAATCGGTGGTTGGGAATGTTACCTTTGGTGACTCATCCAAAGTTTCAATGAAGGGGACAGGCAAAATTCTTATCCGTTTAAAGAATGGAGATCATCAATTTATTTATGATGTATATTATGTGCCAAGCATGAAAACTAATATTTTGAGTATGGGATAACTCCTTGAGAAAGACTATGATATCCAGTTGAAAGATTGTAGTTTCTCAATAAAGGATCATTGAAATAATGTGATAGCTAATGTGCCTATGAAAAGAAATAGAATGATCTTGTTAAATATTAAAACTGATGTTATTAGATGTCTAAAGACTTGGTTTAAAGATTCTTCTTGTCTTTAGCATCTAAAATTTGGGCAGGACTAGAGTTGTTGGCAAAGACAAAGATGGTGAGAGGATTGCCTTCCATTGAGCATCCTAACTAGCTTCGTGAAGGATGTCTCCTTAGCAAGCAATCAAGGAAGAGCTTTCCAAAAGAAGCTAGAATAAAAGCAACCAAGCCATTGCAACTTGTTTATATTGATGTGTGTGGACCGATCAAACCATCATTGCTTGGAAAAAGTAACTATTTTCTTCTCTTTATTGATGATTTTAGTAGAAAAATGTGGGTTTATTTTTTGAAGCAAATATCAAAAGTTTTTGGTGCATTTAAGAAATTTAAGGCATTTGTAGAAAAAGCAGAGTGGCCATGAAATTAAGGCCTTAAGATTTGATAGAGGAGGTAAATTCAGATCAAATGAATTCAAAGAATTTCGTGAAGCAAATGGGATTCACCACTCTCAAGGAGTTCCAAGGTCACCACAACAGAATGGTGTAGCAGAAAGAAATAATCGTCCAATTCTTAATATGGCCAAAAGTAGGTTGAAGAGCAAGAAAATACCTATAGAATTTTGGGCTAAAGCTATTGATTATACAATCTATTTGTCCAATCGTTGCCCCACAAGAAGTGTTCAAGGAAAAACCCTACAACAATCTTGGAGTAGGAAGAAGCCTACAGTTTCCTATCTTTGTGTGTTTAGGAGCATTGCATATGCATATGTACCTGGTCAAGAGAGGTCCAAGCTAGATGATAAAAGCAAGAAGTATGTGTTCATTGGCTATGATCCATGCTTTAAGGTTTATAAGCTTTATAATCTGAGCACTAGAAAAGTCATTGTTAGTCGAGATGTGGAATTCGAAGAAGAAGGTACATAGGATTGGAGCATCCAAGGAGTGAAGAAGTATGATTTCTTTCCTCTATCTAAAGAGGAAGAGCAAGGGAATGAAGTTCACGAAGAACCTATCACTCCACCTCCATCACTAGTAGCATCATCTCCCATTCATTGAAGTCCATCATCATTATCATTACTAGAAGGAAGTTCTAGTGAAAGACCAATGTTAGGACATATGTAGAACTTGTTAGAACATATGTCATATAGAATTGGCTAATCCTTTGGCAAAACGCACTTTACTTGTAATTGGATAGATCTAGGATGAGTTTAATACTTCAAGGAACAAGAGTTCAAGTCTAGTATTGAAGCCATGCAAGTCTATTCAAGAAACAAGTGAAGAAGTGTTGTTTATTAAAACTAGACAGATGTATCTATCGAGATTTAATATGTGTTTCTCGACAGCTCTCCATAGAAGCTGTATCTATCGAGAATTATGAAATTCAGATTTCTAGATCTGTTTTTCACGCATATCCAAGTTATTTGTGTAGGGTTTCTTTTCTCACAACCCTAAACATATATAAGGATAGTTTTAAGAGCCGTCAAAGGTGGCAACAGTTGCGCGAGTGTGAAGCAAAGTTTTGTTCATGCAAATTGTGACCGAAGATAGAATTTGCCCTAATTCATCTTTCTCTTGAAGAAGCTGCTGCATTTGTACGCTGTTAGGTTTTGTGACCAAGGAGTTTCGTGATCTTCATCTTGTGATGAACTGAAGAATTTTGCAGTCAACATCTTTCTCAAGTTGGTGATTAAGTCGCGTACTGGAATCTATGCATCTATTAGTTAGTCACATACTTAGAGCTGTGCATTGAAAAGAAGAGATTGTCACTATAGAACAAGTCCAATTGGGTATTGAGATAAGAGTTCAACTATAGGTTGGTATAAGGTACTGAGATTCTTTTACTTATAACCGCTTGTTATGATAATAGTGGATTTTCGGGAATGGTAATCTTAAAATCACTCGGTGGGGTTTTTGCCTTAAAGATTTTCCCCATTTGTAAAAAAATCACTGTGTCAATTTATTTTCTGCTGCATTTTATTTTAGTTGGTGATTTGTTTGTGCTTGTATGTTAATTTAATTAATTAATCAAATTGGATAATTAATTGATTAATTCATCACAAAGGGTCAATACATTCTTGACCTATCAAGTGGTATCAGAGTAGGCATACTTTGATTACGTTTTAATCTTTGCTATGTGATCCACTAACTCCTGTTTGTCATGGATAGAGGACAATCCCGTATTGTACCTCCTTTATTTGATGGTGCTAACTATGCATACTAGAAAGTATGCATAAGAGCTTTCTTGCAGTCTTTAGATGAGAAAGGGTGGCAAATTGTGGAGATAGGCAAGACCAAGCCAAAGGAAGCGCTGACCGATTGGGATGATGCTAAGATCAAGGTGGCAAACTTCAACAGCAGGGCATTGAATGCTCTATTCAGTACAATCACGAATGAGGAATTTAAGAAGATTTCCTCTACTTAAACTGCCAAGGAAGCATGGACTATTCTCTAGACAACCTATAAGGGAACCAAGACTATCAAGGACTCGAAGCTTCAGAGGCTTACCACGAGCTTTGAAGAGATTAAGATGGAGGAGGATGAGTCATTTGATGAGTTCTATGCCAAGCTTAAGGACATAGTGAACTCAGCATTGAATCTTGGGGAAACCATTCCCGAACCCAAGATTGTCAAAAAGGTGCTTAGATCTCTACTCGAGAGATTCCATGCCAAGATCATCGCGATTGAGGAATTAAAGAATATTGACAAAATTCCTTTGACAGAGCTGGTTAGCAATCTATAAACCTATGAGTTGGGTTTGTCTAGGATTGGGAAATCAAGCAAGAGCAAGAGCATGGCACTGAAGGCCAAGAGTAATGACACGGATGAGTCTTCAGACGATGAAGATTCTAAAATGAAGTCTTACATCATGAGGCAATTCAAGAAGTTCATGAAGAATGCCAATGGGAAGTGCTTCGATAAGGACTGTAGGCAATTTAGTTCTTTTTAGTTTAAAAGCTAAGACAAAGGAAAGAAAGATGCTAGGGATGGCGATCAGTATATTGTTCCTTCAGGACTAAACTGCTTTGAGTGTCAAGGCTTCGGTCACATGAAACAGGAATGCCCTACATATCTCAAGACCATTGGGAAGAGTAAGGCACTTGCTGCTACTTTGAGTGACACCAAGCCTGAAGATGATTTTGATAATGAGGATGATGGAATCCTAAATGCCTTCACTACCACTGTAAATCCTATTGAGGAGATTGTTGAAGATGTGGATGAAGAAAAGGGCTTAGTGGAGTCTAAATTTGAAAAGATGGATGAGTAAGATGACATCCACACAGCTTATGCAAAGTTATACAAGATCTCGAAAAAGCATGAGAAGTTGTATAGGTTGGTCACCAAGAAACTTAGTAATGTGAAGCTTGAACGAGAAGAAATCTCCATAAAGTTTGATGAAGCCAATTAGACAATTGGAGCACTGAGATTTGAGAATAATTTTTTAGCTGAGAAGACCAAGAAGCTTAAAGCGGAGCTGTTTCAAGTCAAAGCCAGCTAGAGAGGACTTCCAAGTGCAAATCTTGATGAGATGCACAGCCTTCAGAAGTCTGCTTCTAATTGAACCGGTTTAGGGCATGATTTCTCTTCTCCTAATATTGCTTCATCTAGTACTATTGTTTTTATTTCTTTTACTAATAATGTTGAATCTGAGAATAATTATGTGAAAAATGTGTTAGCTAGTAAGAACATAGACAAAGGTAAATCTATCCTAGGAGCATCTCCTAAGCTGGATAAGAAAGAGATTAAGAACCCTAGGGCTAAGAAGGGCAATACTCAAAAGCCTAAACAGAAGAAGCAGCATCTCTGTCATCACTTTGGAGCAACTAGACATACTTGACCTAATTGCTACAAGTGGTTAGCCACTCAACAGAGCAACGGTATGATCGCATCGGGAAACCAGAATTAGTTTCTATCCTCCTTTGCTCCTCTTGGAGATCTACTCAAAGCTCTCGTGTTTGTGATGAGTAAGATTAAGTTATCTCTTGTACTTAACATTCGTATCACTCTTTTTTTGAAAATTACTGGAAAATCTTAAGAGAAATGCATAAATAACCATCTTACCACTGTTGCCCGCCAATCATGAAATAACATCTGTATGCTTTGGCATAACAAAAGTGCATTGTCAAAAGTTTAACATAATTGTGTATTTCTTTTCTATCTCTTATATGCCCATGTATGATATGCTTAAAAAGAAAATATGCAAAGAAAAGTAAAAGCAAAAAGAATAAAACGGC
Source organism: Lithocarpus polystachyus (assembly GCA_033629205.1). Classification (NCBI taxonomy): domain Eukaryota; kingdom Viridiplantae; phylum Streptophyta; class Magnoliopsida; order Fagales; family Fagaceae; genus Lithocarpus; species Lithocarpus polystachyus. The sequence goes on from CM066172.1 coordinate 24,956,092, forward strand.
TTTATATATGATTGCAAGCGTGTCTTCTAGGAGATGTAAGAGTTATAGATTGTACCTCGAAGATGATAGTATTCATCAAGCAATTATGATTATGTGTGAGTTAAAGTGATTTCCTCATATCTCAAATTATCATAACATGTAGACACTTATGCAATCTTGCGATGTTTTTCACACACAACAAGCAATATTCTTTGCTACTCTTGATACATGTGCAGGTACAATGTGATTTGGCCATTACAAGGTGTACATGTGTTAATGAATGCTCACTAAACTGTCTTAACTTGTTTTTGAAATATAAAATTGGTTAGACTTGTTTAGTGTGTATGTGTGTGTTTTGGATCTATGTGCTTAACATTTTTTTGTTGAGAGATGATTTTGAAAGCTTAAAATGTTGTTTGGATCCTTGTTTGTGTAGCATGTTTGATTGCATTCATATCTATGTTTTTTTTTCTTCCTGAAAAACTTTTTTAAGCAATCTTGACAGCTGTTGGACACCTCTCGATAGCTAGGCTATCTATTGAGCTCTTTAGATTCTTTTTATCGCATTCTTGATAGCTTCTCGATAGATTATCGATCCATTGAGGAAGTTTCTGTATGCTCAATAGATGCTTGATAGTTTCTCGATCCATCGAGCCCTTTTTGCTGTGGACACCTCTATATAGCTTCTCGAATCTGGCAAACTTTAAAGCTTGACACCTTTCGATCCCTCTTGATCTGTCAAGAAACTGGGATTTCTATATTTAGGGTCAGCGTGATTTCTATCTTATTTCTCCCCAATCTTTCTTGATAGAAAAGTGTCTCTCCCTCTTCCAAACACCTCAAACTCAAGCTTTTCATCTTCCTTACTCTTTCTTCGGTCTTTTCCTTCCATTCTTCACTGGTATGATCTCTTTTCCATCTCCTTATCATACATTTCATGCATTTTTTACCTAACTTTTAGGGTTGTTGAAAATATTTGGGGTTTTTCCAAATTGATGAGTTTATCTCAAATTTTTGGGTTGAGTTTTACTTAAATGGTTTTAAATCATCATGTATTGCATCACATTTGTATTATAACAATGTTTCATGCATTTTAGATGTGTGTTTACTTTGTTGTAAAGATGTGTGTTGGTAGGATTAGATTGGGCTCAGCCCATGATGATTTTAAGTTTGCATGTCACATTTGCATGCATACATATCTTCATTTCTTTATATTCTTATTTTGATTTGTGTTGGTACTTCTCTCTCTCTCTCTCTCTCTCTCTCTCTCTCTCTCTCTCTCTCTAAGCACTAGTTTGCTCTATGGCAACTAAGCGTAAATTTGCTCCGTCCCGGAACCCTCTTCGTTCTGGGGCATCTTATTTTGATCCTACTGCTTCTCACATCTTATTCCATGATGATAACGCCCGAAAAGACTTTTCGGAGAAATTTTCTCGATGAGGCATTCATTCAGAACGCCAACTTAAACTATCAGATTTTTTCGATACTGACCTTCCCACTGTCATTTACAGTAAGGGTTGGGAGTCACTGTGTGGCATCTAGGTCACATGTCTCTCCGTGATCATATAGGAGTTTTACTCCAATATGCACAGATTTGACTATTCTGTACCTCATTTCTTCACTCGCGTTTAGGGTACGCGCATTGTAGTTATTTCAGTTCTTATATTCAAGAGTGCTACACGTACCGAGGATAGCGCATCCTGATTACCCCGACTACGATCGTCTGAGAACTGTGTCCAAAGACAAACTCATGTCTCTATTCTGTGAGACACCATCTTCTTGGGGTTTTCGACAAAACACTCGATGCTAGACTTTTGCTAAAGGTCTGAGATTCCTTAACATGGTGATGACATTTGTTCTCCATCCATTTTCTCACTATAACTCTATCACAGAGCCTCGTGCTCGATTTTTGTTATCCCTCTTAGGGGACATTTCTATCGTCCCTTCTCACTTCATCCTATCCCTTATAGATGTTTATAGGGATACGGCGACCCTTGATAAGCTCATTTTTCCTTCGGCTATCATAAGGATCATTCACCATTTTTCCATCAGCTATCCTGAGTCTGATCACTTTTTCATCATGGGTGCCATTGACGCTGCTACTATTAGACAGAGTGATGCCCAGCTTCGCCCAAGATAGACATAGATCGAGACGACAACTCTTCTGTCTTCTTCAGCTCCATCCACATCCACATCCGCTCCTTCTTCTTCTGCGGGTGGAGTGACTCTTAATGCGATCATGGCACAGCTTCAACGCATGGATGCTCGCCTTGACACTTTCAGTGATGAGTTGTGTTAGGTGAATACCCGTGTCGGTCATATTGCACGATGACACGCTTGACTTGGTGGCTTTGTAAAGTCTCCCTCTCCTTCTTTAAAGGCTTCTAAGGATGGAGACGACGATGGTGACTCTGATGATGATGGTGACTCTAATAAGGATGCTAGCACCTCCAGTGACGATGAGATGACCGCTTGAGTTACTTACCCTTTGTCATTCGTGACAAAAAGGAGGAGTAGTTTTGGATATGAGAGTAGTCATATACATAAGGAGAGAGTTAGCACAAGAGATTTTTGTTAGGGGGAGTGTTTATACTTTGAGGGACATAGTGAGGACTTATGTATTTTTTCTTTTTTCTTTTCTTCTTTTAGAGATACAATGTTCTTACATTATGATAACAAGCCTTGTACTTATGATATTATATTTATATGATGAGGTTGTTATTACATTTCTTTCACCCATCTTTATATATGTTGTTTCTTTTCTTTCTTTATGCACATGCTTTTTATTACTTGTATACAATCTTTTAATTTATATTTCACACTAAGATGCCGTGATGAGTTTTGTTTAAAATGTTTCAGAAATACAAGTTGTCAAAGTCTTCCTTCCCATGAACTCTCTTCTTGCAAAATTTTTCAAGAGTTTATGTTAGGATAGATTTTATTATATTCAACAAGTGAGTATGAGTTGAGTGATTTATGACTTTTCTTATATGTTCATTTGTTTGTTGTGGTTTTGTTACAAATGTCAAAGAGGAGATTGTTAGGACATATGTAGAACTTGTTAGAACATATGTCATATAGAATTGGCTAATCCTTTAACAAAACGCACTTTACTTGTAATTAGATAGATCTAGGATGTATTTAATACTTCAAGAATCAAGAGTTCAAGTCTAGTATTGAAGCCAAGCAAGTCTATCTAAGAAACAAGTGAAGAAGTGTTGTTCATTAAAGCTCGACAGATGTATCTATCGAGATTTAATATGTGATTCTCGACAGCTCTCAATAGAAGCTGTATCTATCGAGAATTACGAAATTCAGATCTTTAGATATGTTTTTCACGCATATCCAAGCTATTTGTGTAGGGTTTCTTTTCTCACAACCTTAAACTATGTAAGGATTGTTTTAAGGGTCATCAAAGGTGGCAATAGTTGCGAGAGTGTGAAGCAAAGTTTTGTTCATGCAAATTGTGACTAGAGACAGAATTTGCCCTAATTCATCTTTCTCTTGAAGAAGTTGTAGCATTTGTATGCTATTGGGTTTTATGACCAAGGAGCTTCATGATCATCATTGTGTGATGAACTGAAGAACTTTGCAGCCAACATCTTTCTCAAGTTGGTGATTAAGTCGCGTATTGGGATCTGGGCATCTATTGGTTAGTCACGTACTGGGAGCTGTGCATTGAAAATGAGAGATTGTCACTACAGAACAAGCCCAATTAGGTATTGGGGTAAGGGTTCAACTGTAGGTTGGTATAAGGTACTGAGATTCCTTTACTTGTAACCACTTGTTGTGATAATAGTGGATTCTCGAGAGTAGTGACCTTAAAATCACCTGGTAGAGTTTTTTCCTTGAAGGTTTTCCCCATTCATAAACAAATTACCGTGTTAATTTATTTTCCACTGCACTTTATTTAGTTGGTGATTTGTTTGTGCTGCCACGCATATTGTATATTAATCTAATTAATTAATCAACTTGGCTAATTAATTGGTTAATTCATCACAAGGAGTCAATACATTCTTGGCTTATCAACCAAGAAAAACGAGAAGTCTCCATGACCTTTATGATTCAATAGAGATTACAGATGATGTAACACTTTTTTTTTTTTTTTTTTTTTCTGATTGCTGATTGTGAACCCACAAGATTTGAAGAAGCAATGCAAGACAAAAGCATGACGATGAAGAGAAGGTTATGCGAAGGGATATCCTCGAGATGTTAAATTCCAATCTAGTTAGCACTCCTGTAGAATGTGGAGTGAAGTTGTCAAAGCATGACGATGAAGAGAAGGTTAATCCAACATTCTTCAAGAGTTTGGTTGGAAGTCTTGGAATCTAACATGCACAAGACCAAGCATTCTTTTTGGCGTTGGCCTAGTTAGTTGTTACATTGTTACATGGAAGCACCGACCATGACTCATTTGAAGACTGCCAAGAGAATTCTTTGCTATTTAAAGGCACACTGAATTATGGACTATTGTATAGATTTTTAAACTTATTGGCGATAGTGATAGTGATAGTGATTGGGCCGGAGACACGGATGATAGAAAGTGTACTACTGGTTTTGTATTCTACACGGGTGATACTGCATTTACATGGACATCCAAGAAGCAGCCAATTGTGACACTTTCCACTTGTGAAATTGAGCACGTTGTTACTACCTCCAGTGTTTGTCATGCAATATGGCTTAGAAGTTTATTGAAGGAGTTGCAAATGTTGCAAGAAGAAGCTACAAAGACATTTTTGGACAATAAGTTAGCACTAGCTCTTGCAAAGAATCCAGTATTTCATGACTGAAGCAATTAAGCACATCAACACGAGGTTTCATTTTATTCGAGAATGTATTGCAAGAAAGGAAGTTCATCTTGAGTTTGTGAAGTCACATGATCAGGTTGGAAATATAGTCACTAAACCACTCAAGTATGACACATTCAACAAGCGACAACTCTTACTTGGAGTAATCAAGAAAACAAGTTTAAGGGGGATGTTAGAAGTTAAACTTGTTTTTTAATTAACCTTTCATAAATAAGTGGGAGTGTCAAAAGTTAATGTAGTGGGAGGTTTATTGAAGTTATGTGTGGGATTTATGAATGTAAGAGTTAGAAAATAAAATGTAGTGAGTTAGAGGTTAGATGGTGTACTATATAAACCCATTCATCCGTCAAGTTCTATGCAAGAGTTGAAGTGAATACAAGGCAATAAAGTATTCCAACTCTACCCTTTCCATTCTCTCTCCCTTTGTTTAATTTATGAGTGTGAGTCTCTTATATACACTATGCCTGCGTTTGGGTTCCGCGTTTCCTGCGGAACTTGCATTGCGTTTTCAGTTGTTTTTTTTTTTTTTTTAATAGCAAATTTTGTTGACTCTTGGCATGAACAATGCACTCGTGTACTGTTGATGGAACTCACAAATATCACTTTTTATCAACTTTTTTTATTAAAAATGAGTCTCACGGTACTATTTACACATTTAAAAAATATATTGCTACAATGTTTTCAGTTTTTAGTTTTCAGTTTTCAGCTATATCCAAACGGACTACGTTTGGCTCCAGCTTAAAAAATTAGTTTATTTTACTATTCAGATTATTTTTTCTACTATTTGTAGGCCCCACTACACTTTTTGATACTATTCATGAGTTTTACTGTACTATTTACAGTACTTTTAGCTTTATTTACAGTACTTTTAGTAAAAAGTTTTCAGTTTTAGATAAATAAGCCATTCCAAAACGAACTCAAGTAGTGTGTGTGTGTGTGTGTGTGTGTGTGTGTGTGTTTTTAACATGAAGGACTTGGATGAATTATCACATCTATGGTTATTCATGCCGTGCATGATTCTTATGGTCTCCAACTATTGCAATCTACGTATATTTCGGAGCTCTTCTACTGAACTAGTATGTTTGGTGCTAAACCATCTTCCACCCCTAATGCCTCATGTTCTAAGCTCTCCCAATTTGAAGGTACTCCTCTACTTGATGACACCAAGCATCAGCAAATTATTAGCCCTCTTAGTCTGTCTGATATTGCCTTCTTTGTCAATTCATGAACTCGTCTACCTTTGCTCATTGGACAACTGCTAAACAGGTGTTGCACAACTTAATAGGGGCCATTGATCATGGTTTGTCTTTCCCCAAAAGCTCACTTCAACTCTATACCTTTTTTGACTTTGACTAGGAAAATGTTCGACCATTGGTTTTGGGATCTTTCTTGGCCACTTATCTTATTCTTGGACGGCTAAGAAGCAACCTATCATGATCCGTTTCAGTACAGAAGTAGAATATCGTGAAATGAATGTCACCATTGCTAACTAATATAAGATATGAATGCACCTTAGGGATCTCCATGAACAATGTTGGCACCTGGCCCTCGCTTCATATCCGCTTTTTTCATGCTTGAATGAAACACGTTAAGGTGCGCTAGCTACCACTTCATTCCCAAAAAAGCTGCTAATAAGGATATGGTAAATTGATTTTATTTCCACAAGTGATCAAGTCGCTGTTACTTTTACAAAGGATTTATCCACTACTTGCTTCTCGGTGTTACAAGACAAGCTTTGTGCCTCATCAACTTGCGGGTGGTTGTTAAGGAAAGAATCTCTCTATTGATGACAGTGTTGTGTTGAGATATTGTGGGTAGGACAACGAATTCTAAACTTAAGGGGTGAAGAATAAATCAATTCAAACATCACCTCTAATATGGAAATGTAAAACAGAGAAAATCACTCAAGCAACGTACCCCAAGTAACAATTACCATTGATTTCTCATTGCCATGGTGTAATCCCAAGATATATTTGGATGTTTGTTGTATGAGTTTGGCTGTATATATAATTTCTTGATGTGCCTCACGCAATCAATCCAGAGAGAAAAGTCTTCTTTTTGTATTCTTAAGACTTTTACACAAGGAACATCTAATTTTGGTTTTCCTCTAATCACGCTTCACCTTGTATTTCCTCTTCCTTGCTGCAGTTTTGTCGGTTTGGTTGTTGTTTCCTCGCATATACTCCCTCGCAGTACGTGATTGACTAAATCTTCTTTCGGCAAAAAAAAATTTTTTCGTTATATTAAATTAGCCTCTCTTATCCAAAGATTACAAAAATTAGTAGTAGCCTTTCTTTTTTTTTTTTTTTTTTTTTTGAGGGGCAAATTAGTAGTATCCTAAGCTAGGAAAAAGACGCAAACATTATTGTTCGTAGTATCCTAAGCTAGGAAGCAAAATAAATTATTAATTTATAGTCTGAATTTGCAACTTAATTATTCTCTCCCCACTTGTGTCTGAGTATTGACTAATTAATTGAAGGATATTATTTCTGAAAAATATTTAGATACTCCTAAGAGGGCAAGGGGCGGGATTTAAGTATCCAAAAAAGAGTTTCACATACATATACACTTAGATTAGGTTAGAATCTGAGTATTGACTAATTAATTGAAGGATATTATTTCTGAAAAATATTTAGATACTCCTAGGAGGGCAAGAGGCGGGATTCAAGTATCTAGAAAAGAGTTTCACACACATATACACTTAGATTAGGTTAGAATAGAATTTCTATTTTATATATAAAAAAATGATACTCTCTCCTCTCATAATAATGGTAGATTCTACCATAAATTTAATAAGTAGAGTTCAACATAAATGTAAAAGGAGGAATTATTATTCACTATGCTCCAGAACTACTTAAGAATTACTAATTGAAATGTGCTAAACATTATTACATGTACTGTCATGGTAGGCTTAGACTTTGTGTAAATATTATAAGCGTTGTTTAATATATACAATAAATCAATAATAACATAATTGCACTTCTCTATAATGATTCATGACAAAAACTTTAATGAAAAAAAAATGTTCACAAATAAAAAATCAAGCTGTGAAAACTTACCAAACGACATGCATGAATCCCTGTACAAATTACATTCCAATCATGCCTCTTTCGAAACACTGTGGAGTGGATTCGATAGACTCGAAGTAGATGTCGTAAATCCCGAGGTCCCAGATTCCAATTATGATTCGAAGGAAGTTGCTCTGGTTGAACTCGCCACCTCGTCAAGAGGCGACTTTCGACACAACGGGCATGTAGCATGCAGCCTTAACCAGGAGTCCACACATTTAAGATGAAAGAGATGACCACAATCAGGCAACAATCGCAACACATCTGTGTCTTTGTAATCACCCAAGCATATTGAACAGCAAGATGAGACGGAGTTTCCCTTGTGGAGCTTGGCTTGGGCAAAGATGAGCTTTGGGTAGTTGCGTAGAGTGGCTTCATCAAGACCTAGTTCAATGTTATTGATGGAGTGTTGGGGGACAGCTCCGTTGGGTTCTTGGTGTCCGAATCGGGGTTGGTGGCCAGAAGATAAGGGCACAGCAAAGTAAATTGTAATCATGATTCTGAGTACGACCATGAGGAAGATGAAAAAGATGAATCCGACGACATATCCAAACCCACTCATGTTCTGAATTGTTGATGCCATCTAGGGCATCATTGGAATGATGAAGCGAAAGAGAGTTGGAGAAATCGATGAGGCTGTCTACTTGTTAAGGAAAATGAAAGCGAAAGAAAAGGATGGGTAGGCATGATTGGGAGAGCTATTACCCGGTGGGATTGTTTGGTGGGCTGCTGCTATATATCCATCCAGGTTTTAGCTTTGGATGGTCAACGGTTCCTATCTTAAAAAACAAATATAAAAAAAGAGAGGAAAAATTCTCTCCATTTTCATTACTCATTTGATAAACGTGCATGATTGTTTTTTTAATTTTCCTCAAGTTTTGAATTTTATATGTGTGGAGATATTCTATCCTAATTTTTTTTTTTTTTTTTTTTTGGGAGAATGTGAATGGCTAAAGTTAGTTGTGACTTGTGAGCAACAATATATATAGTTGTTTACCACACACACAAAAAAAAAAAAAAAAAAAAAAAAAAAAAAAAAAAAAAAAAAACGATATACATAGTTGAAAGAGATTTACATCGATAAAAATTTAGTTAACATGTTGACTAAGTTTGAACTTGACAAATGAGTAGTGTTGATGGGTTTAAGCTCGGCCCAATTGGATTCGGATTTCGGATTAAAAACAAATTGGATTAAAGTGAATTTTTATTGTACCCATTCTTTAACGGGTCGGGTCAACTCACAATGTCCCGTATTTTTTCACATATAAAAAAACTAAATAAATAAAAAATAAAAACCGTAACATATATCTTAATAGGCAAGTACTAACCCCACCTAACAGAGAATGTTTTTGTTGCTTGGCTAGTTTAAAGTTGAAACATATAAAGAAAAAGGGAAAGTCGATAATTTAAAATTGCAAGTTTGAAGTTTGAACAAGTATGAAATAGATGAAAAAAGAAAAAGGAGGAAAGTTATTAAAAATGATAGTTTGAACACATAAATGAAAAACTAATAATAATAAAAAATTAGAATTTCTAGTTTGAAGTTTGAATATATAAAGAAAAAATTGTTTGGTTTACCTCTAATACTTTTTTAACTAGAGATTTTCTTTTGTATCAAATACACAATGGCAAGTGGTAGTGGGTCACCCATTAACCAAATGGTAATTCTCTACCTTTTATTTAGCAAATGGGTGATATGATAGTTTCTCATTAAAATAAAAAGAGATTTTAGTTAAAAAAGTACTGAGAGTAAGCTAAATCTAAGAAAAAAAAAGGGAAGGTTAATTAAAAATTTTGAAGATAAAAAAAAAAAAAAATCCAAGTGTAGTGAAAGCATTAGACATGGCAACATGGCAAAACAGGTCAAAATTCTCTGACCTGAACCTACCAGAAAAATACCTGACTCGAACCTAATTTTTTTTTTACCCGAAGCAAAACGGGTTGACTTGTGACCCAACCTGTATTTTTTGCGGGTCAACCCAATGTGACCCGAACCATATTTTAAAACTTTTTTTTTTGGTAAATATATATATATATATATATATATATATAATTAAGACAATATTGGTTTAACTGTTTGTTGTGAGTTTGAAGAAAACAATTGAGACATTTACATAATTGCATAAAAATTAATTGAAAGATGAATAGTTGAGCATTCTGTAATGAGTAATGATTTTTAGATATTAAATAGCAAAGCACATGCCAAGATAATCCGATTACAGTACAGTTAAAAACATAGATTTAAAATTGTAGATCTATGTGAGAAATATTCACAAGTGTGAAAATAGTGAAGCCAAAGTATCAAATTAACATAAATTATGAATGCTTAGTCCTATTTTTTAACAGTTTATATCCAAAATAAACGGCTTTTCAAAATAAATTATAATATTTCATAGAGTGTGTATTACTTAACAATGATATAATATTCATAAAAGAGACCATGTATAAATAAGTAAACAATCAAACTTTAATATATATCTCAAATTGAAATAGAGTACCAATCACAATCGACAATAGATTATAAAATTAATTTTCAAGATTGCAAATTTCTTATATGTTTTTATTCTTTGTTAGATGAATTATCCAAAAAGTCATTTGTAATTTTGTTTTATAATTTGGGATGTTGATATTGTGTAGAAATAAAACTTGTGTATTTGTTTTACTTATCTTTGTGTTATTTTGTTTTAGATAGCAATGTTAGGATTTGTATAATTTTAAAATTATTGAATAAGTATTGATAAGTGTAGATCATTCTTAATATAAGTGGTGAATTCAAAGTAATGCATTTTACATCAAGTAATTTGTTGCTTGACTTTTCAAATGGCAAATACATGTTGTTTTCTTTATAAAAAAAATATTCATGTGAAAAATATGGGTCAACTCGACCCAACCTGCAACCCGACTGACCCAACTCGAATTCGACCCAACCCACCCATTTTGCCATGTCTCGGAAGCATTAAGCATGGAAGGTTCGTGGTATGCCTTGGCAAATGGTGGTCAACTCCTTGTAGATATGATTGGTTTACTCTCTCCATCTTCAAACGTCAACACGTTTATTAAAAATGTTTTATTTTCTCCATCTTCTATTCAATGTGGGTATGATTAGTCGCATGGTTGATTTAATATTGGACTTTTTGTTTTTCTCAATGAATAATTAACTTTGCATAAAAATTGATTCTAAAAAAAAAAAAAAAAACTGGCATAAAAATTAAAATTTTCAAATTAGACACATTAATTGAAATTAGAAAATATTTAGAGTAAATTACAAATTGCACCTCTAAAGTTTGGGAGTATTTGGATTTTATACCCTGAAGTTTCAAACTTTGGATTTTACTCTTGAAGTTTGGGGTGTTTAGATTTTAAACCTTGATATTTCAGAATTTAGATTTTATCACCTAAAGTTAGGAAATATTTGGATTTTACAGTCTCAAATTCTGATACTTTAAGATGTAAAATCCAAACAATCCCAAACTTTAGGGAATGAAATCCAATAATCCTTAAAATATAGAGGGTAAAATCCTAATTCTAAAATGTCAAAGTGTAAAATCCAAACACCATCAAATCTTAGGGGGTAAAATCCAAATTCTAAAACTTCAGGTTGTAAAATCTAATCACTCCCAAACTTTAGGGGTGTAATTTACAATTTATCCAAATATTTATATTAGCTAGAGAAGTGCTTGTCAATTAAGTTGTCACATAATGTCATTTATATTTTCATCTACAATATAAAAGAGTAATGGTACAGTCACAAACAATTTTATAACATTTTTATAAACTGTTATTGTGGTCAACTTCTTACTAGTTTTCAATGAGTAATGTTACAGACACAAACTATTTTATAATATTTTTACAAAATGCTGATGTAGTTTTAGTATTTTCTAAATAATTATTGGTAAGTAAAAATTCGATGTTAGTGATGAACCCATATGAAAAATAATTTGCAGTTGTTTTCATTTGGACCTACCACTAACATCATTTTTTCATTTACCAATAACCACTCACTACATCAGGAATTTATAAATTTTTTTTGTATAAAAATTTGTGTTTCTAGCATTTTCCATATAAAAAACTTCATATAAGTAAAACCATAGTGTAGAAACATGAATTGAAAATGAGTAAATATAGAACTTAAATCATGAATTAAAAATTTTGTGAATAAAATTTTGTTGCTTTGAACTTAAATCATGGATCGCCTCAAATGAGATATGGGGTTATGACAAGGCTTACTTTCTTGAACCAAGGTTTCCATGGCCTTTCATAGTTCAATAAGAGTCTTCGAAAAATGAAATTCTTCAGGTTTTGTTAATCTATCCAAAATAAGAAGAAAATATGAAGTTTAAAACTTATCATGAGTTACTTTCAAAGTGGATCATGATTACCATGAGCCACGTTTGAACTCATTGAAAAATCAATAAAATACCAATAACACCATTTTTCTAGTTTCAAAGGTTTTCCCTCTCATTTTGGTCTTTTTCTTGAAGGTCTAGGTAATATATTTTTTGGTTTTGAGGATGTGAGGTGATTTGTTGCATTTTCATTGAATGCTTTTGATATTTGGCTCTACTTTGGGTACGATACGTTATCTGTGAAATTTTTTTTTTTTTTTTTTTTTTTTTTTTTTTTTTTGTTACAAATGTTTCGCCATGTCATAAAATATTTGTGAGGGTGGCCATTCTCCCTCACGAAAAAATATTTTTGTAAGGCCTTCATGCACCTGTCACAATGATTTCATCACTAAAAATCATTTTTCTTTTAAAAATCAAAACATGAAACATACAAATGGAAAAAAAATATGGTAAAATATTATTATGGTCCCTAAACATTACCAAAGTTCGGTTTTTGTCCTCAAATTTTTAAATGTTCTTTTTTCATCCGTAAACTTTGTAAAGAGTTTTTTTCAAAAGTTTAAATACAAAAATAGGGACAAAAAAAAAAAATCTTTTTCCAATATTTTACGTATGAAAAAAGATATTTTTTAAATTTTAAAAACAGAAAGTAAAACACTTTCCACAGTTTAGTGACGAAAAATGGCTGTTTCAATAGTTTATAGAAAAATAACAAATTTTTTAAAATTAGGGAGAAAAAATAAATTTTAGAGACCAAAACTGCATTTTACCCAAAAAAAAAATTATAGAAAAAATGGATAATTATAGTAAACCCACATGTGGTATTACCCGTTTTCACTTTGCCAACTCGTGGTTTAAAACTTTACACTTTGCCCACCTAAGGTTAGTTCTGTTAGCCTTCCGTAACCCACCTCTCCATTTGCCGTTAGAAAAACACATTTTTTGGCAAAAACAAATATAACAAGAATAAAAAAGCTAGGGTTTTGATTGCTTAAGAACTTCTAAAGAACAAAGTGGAGGAATAGCATACAAATCCCACTCTGATCTTAGCTTCTCTCCCCACTGTGGCTGGGATTCAGAGTGGGTTTGAAGTTGGAATTAGGGGTGGGTTTGCTACTGTGGTTAGGTTTCATTTGAACTGCATCAAAAAAATCCCTTCTTTCTCTTCTTCTTTTTCTTCTTCTCTTTCTCTCTCGACGGCCACAGACCCTTTCTCCCCAAATCCCCTAATTCCCCAAAACCCCACTTTGGCAGAGAAGAGAAGAGAAACAAAGGAAGCTTACAAAGAAGAAGGGATTTATTTGTGGTATTGGGTGATTGTTGGAAATGAATTCAGATCAGGGGAAGCTATTCACAGGTGGGATTTCTTGGGAGACCACTGAGGAAAAGCTGAAGGAGTACTTTGAGAACTATGGTGATGTGGTCAAGACTGTGGTCATGAGAGACAAGACCATTGGTAGACCCAAAGGCTTTGGCTTTGTTGTCTTTGTAGATCCTTCCATTCTCGATAGGATTCTTCAGGACAAGCACACCATTGATGCCAGAACGGTTTGACTCACACCTAAATGGGGTTTTCTTATTTTTTATTTCCTGGGTTTTTGTTGTCTGGTGGTAATTGTAATGATTCAGCTTCTGGGTCTTTTTTGTTTGTTTGTTTTCTTATTGGGTTATTGTGGTTCTGCTTCAATTTTTTTTTTTTTTTTTTTTATGCTTGTTTGTATGGAATTTTGAATTTTTGGGTATCTTGGAAATCTTATGTTCTTGTTGCGAAATTGTGGTTCTGTTTAATTTATGCTGCCATTGATGTTTGTTCTTGGGATTTTGTTGTTTCTGAGTTTAATCATGATGGGGTAACATGGTTTCTCATTTTATTTTATTAAATAATGTTGTTTTTGAACTCCAATTATCCCGTGGTTTGCTATTCCTTCACTTTGTTCTTATAAAAGTTCTTAAGCAATCAAAACAAACAACTTTTTGATTCTTGTTATATTTGTTTTTGCCTAAAAATGTGTTTTTCTAACGGCAAATGGAGAGGTGGGTTACGGAAGGCTAACAGAACTAACCTCAGATGGGCAAAGTGTAAAGTTTTAAACCATAGGTAAGCAAAGTGAAAATAAGTCACACCACAGGTGAGTTTACTATAATTATCTCTAGAAAAAAAAAAAAAAAAAATTTTACACACACACATATTTATATTTATTTATTTATATATATACGTAGCAGTACTTAATAATAGAACATTAATTTAACCTAATCACACAGTTATTTTGAATTTATTGTGACAAAAATAGGAATAAATTCTGTATAAATATTTAAAATTATTTTATTTAGCATATTAATGAGACTCAGAGTACTAGTTTGTTGAAAATTAGAAAGCCATCTATGTTTGGTTCAAACATTTCTAGTTAAGAGAACTTTGGAAATCAATTTGTCCAAGTTTTGGTAAGAAGAACCACTAGGTTTGGTAGCATCCTCTGTTTGTCTTCCACTCCATTACCTTCTTCTTCATTTCTTTACCTTTCTCACCGTCCATTAACTCTCTAACAAGTTTCTCCACTTTGTCTCTTTGAACATTATTATCTATCTCCATCCCAATGCCCCACTCGACACAACAGTAGCAACAATTCGTCCGTTGATCAGCAAAGAAGGGCCAAGAGATCACTGGAACAACACAACACACACTCTTAAGCGTTGAATTCCACCCACTATCTGTTAAAAAACACCCTATTGACGGGTGCTTTAGGAATTGTTCTTGATGACACCAGCTTGCTAACATGCCTCTATATTTAGTTTTGGTAACAAATTCAGAAGGACTTATAGCTGAATTTCCTCCCGGAAGGAATGGAAGGGTTTTTCACTGCTTGCAAATCCCCATTCAAACTCAATGAGTTGGTGAGGTATCATGATAGTTAATACTACCATAATTTACATACACTACCAAATCGGGTTCTTTTGAATTTAACCATTTCACATACCTTGATTCTTCTTTCCATAGATTGGAACCTATTGATTTCAAGTTATCATCCTTAACTTGAACAGCAAGCAACACGAATGGTCCAATGGTGTATATACGAGGAAGCATGGAAGATTGAGCATCCATGTGTTGTTCAAAGGGGTCAAATGTGTTCAAAATGATGGTTGAAGCTCTTGGAGCTCTCTTGGTTTCACGGATTTTAAAGTTGAGCATGACGTCGTTCTCATCAGTAGTTCTAACAAAAGTTGGAAGATCCTTGAGATGGATATTTTTCATACTAGGAATCCAATTAATTGTAGTTTCCAAGTATCCATTTGTTAGATAGTTTGCGTCTGTAAATCACACACAAATAGGTTTGACCTTTGTAAATAGCCTACTCCAATGTAACATTAAAAAGTAGCACCAAATTTTAAAAAATAAAAGTAAATATAAAAAAGGAAAGAAAAAACTTGATAATTTGATGGCTATTATAAGTGTAATTGACATACAAAAATATTATTGCATCTCCCATGCACATCTCTTATATATAATATATAGACCTTTTCATTTGTATGTTTGATTTTAAATTGAAGTTAACATGTATGATAATTGGATGTGATATTATTATCCCAAAAATAAAAAATGGAGGTAATATTAGTAACGCATATGGAGGGAATTTGTAGGCTAGCACAGTGAGAGGAAAGAAAATAATAAGTTAACATGTGTTTGAAAGGATTTTGGAAACTAGCATCTCAAGTTTTTCAAACTCGAGATCAACAACAAAATCGAGGCTTTCAAACTCAAGTTCTACTGCTGGCATAGAGAAATTTAGCCACATGGGACTTAAGTTTGAAAGCCTCGAGTTCCACAGAAGCAGATTTGAAGATGGAGAAGAAGAAAAGGAGAACAAGAGAAGATCCGGATCAAAAGAAGAAGATGACCTAGAGAAAACTGGATCTGGAGATGGAGAATGCAGATGAAATAGAATGCCGAAGAAGAAGATCAAAACTAGATCTAAGGAAGAAGAAGATCTGGATCTGGAGAACGTAGATGATGTAGAATGCCGAAGAAGAAGAAAAAAGTGGATGGTAGTGAACTGTGCAGGAACTCAAGTCTTTAAGACCTGAGTTCCAGGTGGCCATCCCTTGAATCTCGAGTGTTAGAAACTCGAGTTCTACATCAAACTCGAGTTTTAGAATCTCGAGATGCTAGTTTGTTATATAGTTTTGCAACTTGACAATTAATGAAAATGTTTAAAAAATAATGTTAAATGCAAAAAAAAAAAAAAAAAAAAAAAATTCAACGCATATGAGAGAGGCATAAATCGAAATCAAGATCTTCTATCCCATTTTCTCTATTCCACTCCATGCTTCACAAATCAAAATATGTCATTTGTCTACTAATTCCTATTTACGAGCTAAGACTATCAATATATGATGATATGGAACTAGGGAAATGATTCCTATTTCTCTGTACTTATTATAACATAGGTTGATGTGATACATCAATCCACGTTTGCTACTTTGTTACAATTTTTTTTTATTTGATCATTATTTTTTTAAAATAATTCAGTTAGTTTTAACTTTTCCTATTTGTACGGGTCTTTTTTGAAAAAAAAAATAGTAATAATAAGATAAAACAAGTCCTTTTTATTTTAAGTATGTTATTTAATTTTTATATTTTGGGTAACAATAATTGTTATAGCTGCATCTGTAGAAAAAATTATGTTTTAAAATTAGAATTAATAAAATCCTATTTAAAATTGACTATGTCGCAAGAAAAATTAAGTGGGTTAGTTATAATATTAATTGAAAACAAAATGTTTGTGGAACTTGAATACAAAAAAATATTTTGTAATTTTGCATCTCAAAAAGCAAGAAAAATATATCAAATTAAATATAAAACATTAATTTTTTTATGTAAATAATATTTAAATATAAGAAAATGCCCAGCTTAAATAACTTTTTTCTTTATGACTCAAAATTGGTTGAGCCGGCCCCAAGAGAAGCTTTAGTTTTACACCAGATTGGACGACATGGTTTCTAACTAAGGAAGTGTATTGATAGCACACACTACTCTTATATTAATGGTAGATTTTACTAATTAAATTCATTGTAGGATCCATTGTGAATGTAAAAGTAGAGAGCACCGCATATTTAGTGAAGGTTTTTTTTTTTTTTTTTTTTTTTTGAGAGAGAGAGAGAGAGCTTCAACCAATGGCGTCCACTTTTGACGATAGCTCTTTATCATCAAATCAAGACACCAATCGTTTTTTTGGTGTAGGCTACTAGGCGGGGATTGAACCCCAGATCACTTATTCAATTATCAGAAACTTTCCAAGTTTAGCTAGTCCACATTGAATCAAAGTCCATGTGATTGTTACTCATTAATGTTACCAACAAAACATCTCCTTCTTAAGAAATAATGAAATATAAGGCATTATGTTGATTGTTGGGGACATTCTTGTTTAGCATTGATTAGACTGGTTCGACCTTAAATTGGATTCTTGGGACTACAAAGACTCCAAATTATTTTTTTTAGAAAGGCATATTTATTCATCTTGTATGTCTAGAAAAAAAAAATTTATTTTCCTAACTATATGTTTATTATGTGATATTGTTTTCTTATAAAGCTTACCACTTGCACTCTCTCAATGTAATTCACCATACACACTATTGTAATTTTTTTTTTAATGAAAAGTAAATACCCAAGTGGTAAAAGAGAAAAAGAAACAACAATAACAATACTACAAACAAAAGGCAGGGAGGACTCGTCCTCCGTCTGAGAGAACCCAACCTAATTAAAAACACTACAAAAAACGCAGGCTATAGCCGCGTTTTTTAGCTGAGTTTTCAAAAATCGCGGCCAAAGGAGGACCTATAGCTACGTTTCTTACAAACGCGGCAATAGACTTTACCTATAGCCGCGTTTGTAAGTGTCTTTAGCTGCGTTTTTTTTTTTTTTTTTAAGGACCTATAGCCGCGTTTAAAAAATGCAGCTATATGTAACAGTGGAAAAAAGGATGGCCTCAGATATATAGGACCTATAGCTGCGTTTTTATAAACGCAGCTATAGGTAACACAAAAAAAGGACAGAAGACCTATATAGTCGCGTTTTTAAAAACGCGGCTATAGGTCTAGTAGAATACCAGCCAAATATATTTCAAAGGGGACCTATAGCTGCATTTTTTAAAAACACGACTACATGTAACACCCAAAAAAAAAAAAAAGAACAACTATTTCTTTAGCTTCCCACGTACACTTTCCCACCTACCCCCACTCTCATCTTTTCTTTCTTTTCTCTTTTTTTTCTTTTTCTTTCTTCATTCTTCACTTTCCCAGCACAACTCTTCAGAAGGACATAACACCATCTGCGACAATACAGGTCAAAGGCAGCATGTTCAAAGACGAAGTGTCGTTGAGTTTGTAAAGGAAATTGCAAAAAGGGACTAGGCAATTCTTTGAGGTGGAGTCGCAAAGCGAGGCAACGTCTTGGTTGACATCTGCGTCTGATGGTGGATGGCCATCAGGAATGATTTCGAAGTGAAAGTCTGGCAAACCTTCAAGGGAGTTGAGGCCTCTGAACCTAAGCAAGCGTTTGTGGTTGTACTTTGAGTGTACAAAAGTGACGTGAAAGCCTTTATGGTAGAGGAGTTTTGCTAGCTCGAGCATTGGAGTAATGTGACCTTGTAATGGTTGTGGGACACAAACAACATGAGGTCTAGTAACTGTAGCTTCCGTTATGGAACCCATCTTTCTCTCTCTCTAAAAGGATAGTTCAGAGATATCAAGCTCATTCCAGCCCTTTCTTTCTATAGACTTTCTTCCTAGCATAACAGAGCTTTTACTTATAGTATTTTTATCTTTTTCAAGGCAAACTACTGTTTGACAATGAACTCTGTTACCGGCAATTGTCCCTAATTTACATATTACGTAATAAAATGTCCTTATTTTGAAACTATTTAGCAAAAAATCTCTATTTTTGAAACTCAATTTTAACAAAATCGAGTTATAAGTGAAACTCAACATTAGCAATATCGAGTTTTATGCATATCTTGCCACTTGATTTTTTTTTTTCAAAACTTAGGTTTAACTCGATATTTCCATTGTCGAGTTCCACTTAAAAACATACATAGAACTCGATTTTAAGTATAGTAAGTTTTATACAAATCAAGTTTAAAAAATAAAGACAATTTGCTAAATAGTTTCAAAATAAGACTATTTTACTACGGTGGCGTTTGTATTGCGTGTCTATGCGTTTCACGTTTGGATTTTCTCCTCTTCTTTTTTTCCCTGCTGCGCGCGTTTCAGGGGCCAAAATGTACTGTTCGGATACTGTTCATAAACAGTAGCCGCAATATTTGACTTTTCAACCCTTTTTCAGCACATTAGTGGGTTTCGTGTACTGTTCACGGGACCCACAAATATTACTTTTTAGCAATTTTTTCGTTAAAAATGGGTTCTACGGTACTATTTACGCATTTAAAAATTATTTTACTATAATATTTTTCAATTTTCAGTTTTCAGCGATATCCAAACGGACCCGTAGAAACAAATTTCCATTTTTCCCTAAACTTTGACACTTACCTACCCAGCTAGGCGGCCATACCATCTCCTAAAAAAAAAAAAAAAAAAAGGTTCAAAATTTATGACTTATGACCTGTACTCAGCAACCTCATTAAAAACACCATGCCCCATCTCTTAAATATTGCTATTACCCTGTTCTTCCTCTGTCTCTGTCTCTCTTAAAGAGTGACAAGTTTGAGTTCAACGGCGATCACAAGTTTGAATTTGAATTTGAATTGGTTTTGTTTTTTGTATATTAAAATTATACATAAAATATGAATTTATTAATTGATTAGTAAATAACAGTTGTCTAAAACGTAATTTTACATGCACGTCAAAAAGTATGAGAACTTATGATCTAATGGTGGAATTTTTGAAATATTAATCAGATAAAATGTTGTCGAGGGATGAGTGTTTAGACGTCAATATTCAATGGAATCATGCTTGGAGCCTAGTGGAGTTGATCCGCTTGCTATTTCCGCCCTAAACATCACATCTCTAGCCTTCCATGAGGTGGATAGAAGTTTTTCATTCTTCTCCTCCTTTCCCCTGTTTTTTTATATGCTATTTGGAAGTTTTTTCATGTTGTTTTCTAGGCTATATAGGATGATTTGGGCTAGGGTAAGCTGCTATGATGATTTCTTATATTTAAGATAGCAAAACATGGTGATTGTATCACGGGTTTTGGTATCCGATGTTAAAACTCCATGTCTCTGTTTTTGGTTAAGTGGTTGCCTATGCAACCATGAGCCAGCATATGCAACATCTTTTGGATTCATGTGTTTGGCTACGAAAAACCATTTCCCTGACAATCTTATATTGCAATTATCTGGTTAAACCACTCGTACTTATGCTTCTCATATAAAACTCTCCTCTTGAGGTGCCTAGACTCCACTAACTGGAAGGGGCACGGTGTCTAATGTGCGGGACTGGTATGCTCTCCTTGTCCATGAGACGAGGGCTTTGGTGCAAGAGGTTAGGTTTGGGATCATTGCTTCTCACATGCCTTACACTACTGTGAGGGTGTCCTGGCTTACAACTTGGCTTAGTGGTGGTAAGATAGGAGTCATATGACCCACGCTTCTTACTTGGTAGGACTAGAGATGACCATGACACCCCACTACTTCCATCGAATTATGGGTCCAATAGTTGGTGGCTTGAGTGCGGAGTTGAAGCAAACCCCAATAGTGATTTACCGTTGGCTTTGTCTGGTTTTCAATATTCATCTAAAAATCAAAACTTTTGATATCCAATTTTATGTATCACAAGTTCTTGAACATGATCTCAATTTAACTATACGAAATATTATTTTTTTTATATGTAAATGAAATTAAATAAACAAGTCTGAACTTTTAATATTCTGCTTGGCTCATTTACAATTTTAAGTTCAATCTTATATCCCCATCTTTAACTTGCCTATTTTATGTTCATGTTCAATTTGACATCTATTGAGATGGATAAGGAATCACTTCCTCTTGCTATTGTCTACTATTAGTTTAATAAATCTTTATTTAGAGGAAAAAGAAAAAGAAAAAGAACCAATCATGCAAATATATAAGGAAAAATGTTGTGCTTATTTATAATATTTTCACAACAATTTTTATGTGATAAGTTATTATTAGTTTTAATTTAAGTCTACCTGACATCATTTTTAGACCCATCAATAATAACTTACCATCTAATATTTATTGTAAAATTATTGTGACGTAGCATTTCTCCGTATTACTCTCGAAATAATGTTCATTTCTCATATATCAATAATGGATCACACCTTGAATTAATAAACCCCTTGTTAAGTAAGAGAAAACGGGTATTACTTATTTTACTAAGAATTACTCCATATACATACGGTGGTGGTGGGGGTCAATCAATACACCTCATGCGAAGCACCCTACTTTTCTCCTAGAGACGTTAAATACGTATTATAATCAGGTCTACGAAATGTCTAGCAAAATTTGCTTTTGATTGGACAGAATTACAGAAACGTATCTTGCAGATTTTAATTGGATTTCATTGCTTCCAATTAGAAAACATTTATAGAATTTCGTGGCTGTAGAGATAAGGTTTTCTTTTTTCTTTCTTTGTTTTTCTTTTTGCTAACCGGTTGTAAATAGGGTTGGAGTTGGACTAAATTTTCTGTGATCCAATGATTATTATTTGGAGCCACATCAGTATGTGTGTGTGTATATATATATATATATATATATATATATAACTGTAATTATTATGTTATAATTTCTGAAATAGTCTTTAGTTGTGTGGCTTCATGCCATGGCCTCAGTTCGATTTTGACACGGGAGAAGAGTGCGAAACTTCAGGCTCACAAAGAGTTAGTCTTGGGTGGACTCACTCTAACTAGTCAATCAGAACCAGTCTTTCCAATTTGGTGCCCACATGCAAGTGTATTACTCAGCAACATAACTTCAGAATAGACAACATAGGCCTACTTCATTTGAAAATAATTTAGCGTCTAAAAGTCAAAACCGAACAGCCAAGACTAGTAAGAGTCCTACAACACGCAAACGAAGGCCAAGAAACGCTGAAACACAGAGAAGACCGCGTAACTTGTTAACTTGCTATAAATATGCTTTCCCTTTTGGTATTTCTCAACTCACCACTTCAAACTCTCATTCCTCACTGCTCTGATCTCTACTCTCATTCAGACATCTTGCTATAACAGAAATAAAAAAACAAACATAAACTACAAATGGGTTTGAAAGGCTTCGTTGAAGGAGGCATTGCTTCAATAATTGCTGGAGCTTCCACTCACCCTCTTGATCTCATCAAGGTCCGAATGCAACTTCAAGGCGAATCCAATCCTGCCCTCGTACAGGCCTATCGTCCCACAGTTGCTGCTCTAAACACCCCAAATGGATGCATCTCTCTCCACATCGCACCACCACCTCGTGTTGGACTTATTTCCATCGGGACCCAAATCGTCAAATCCGAAGGCGCTACCGCCCTTTTCTCTGGTGTCTCCGCCACCATCCTCCGCCAAACACTCTACTCCACCACCCGTATGGGCCTTTACGAAATCCTAAAACAAAAATGGTCTGATCATTCTGATTCAGACACTGCCAAACTACCCATCATGAAAAAGATAGTAGCTGGCCTTATTGCCGGCAGTGTCGGCGCGGCGGTCGGGAACCCGGCTGACGTGGCAATGGTCCGCATGCAAGCTGATGGACGTCTCCCTATTGAGCAGCGCCGGAACTACAAGAGTGTGGTTGATGCAATTAGTCAAATGTCAAAGCAAGAAGGGATTGCTAGCCTGTGGCGCGGTTCGGCTCTAACGGTAAACCGTGCGATGATTGTGACGGCTTCTCAGCTCGCAACTTATGATCAGGTGAAGGAGATGATATTGGAAAAGGGTGTGATGAGTGATGGGATCGGGACCCACGTGACGGCGAGCTTTGCCGCCGGGTTTGTGGCCTCGGTGGCTTCGAATCCAATCGATGTGATCAAGACGAGAGTGATGAATATGAAGTTGGAGGCAGGAGGAGTGGCACCTTACTCTGGTGCATTGGATTGTGCCATGAAGACTGTGAGGACAGAGGGGGTTATGGCTTTGTATAAGGGTTTTATCCCTACTATCTCAAGGCAAGGACCATTCACCGTGGTGCTCTTTGTTACACTGGAACAGGTCCGGAAGCTATTCAAGGATTTGTGATCATGGCAGAGTTGAAACATTCTTTTTAGAGTCTAATTGAGGAACAAAGCAAATTGACATTTTTTTCCAATTTTTTTATTCTTTCTGCTGACCTATGATATAAATATTGCTTTATTGAATTTTTTGGGAGAGCGATGTGATTAGTTTAGAAGAAAATGGTTAGTATGATTCAGCTAAATTGCATACTGTTATTTCCACCCAAAAAAAAAAAAAAAAAAAAAGAAAGTTCTAATTCTATTTGGTTGTGTTCTTACTATCAGTTATTTCAACTAACTTGCATACAATACTTAATGGCACTATATTGAATAAAACTGATTTGGATGGATTACTCGAATCTTTAAGATTTGGTACAATAAATTAAGGATGTTCATTCCTATATTGCCGAATTAGCAGTGTCCCCTAAATACAATAGTAATTTACTCTCCACTACTCACCATTAACGAAATTTTTTGAAAAAAGTTCTACCAAATAGCTGAGAAGAGTTTTGGTTCTTTTTCAGCTGCACTAACTTGTCGTAGGTTAAGACTTCATTCTGATTTTTCCTTTCAGTTGTCCCCAGAAGACAAAGAAAGACAAATATCTCGCAATCCTCTGTTTTACCCCTGTTTGTGCAAATTCGCCAAACTGTCCCGTAAATGAATAAATGGGACAAAGTTTCCACACTACACAAGAAATCAATCAAACTGGTCAATTCCACCACGAGCTGAAGGAAATCTCACACATATGTTCAAAATTAATTGATATATTTGAAAAAGGGAGTGCTAATAGGAGCTGGTTTACTTTCAGTCCGTTAATTTGGACAAAGCATGGACTCAAAACTAGGATGTAATATTAATACCCAAGTGAGAAACATAATATCTACGCATTATTAGTCCACCTGTCTACAAAATGCTTTTCATTACTTTACCATAATACACTTACTATATTATTATGATTTTGTGTACCTCCCTTTGCAAAAGCGAAGTGGGTCACTAACTGAAAACAAGCAAAGCAAAAGCCATAATGCAGAAAGGAAGAAAGAAAAAGGAAGAAAGAAAGAACAGCTATAAGAGTTAGAAATGAGAAAGAAAGCTGTGTATATTAATACTAATATAGTGATATACTCTCTGCTTATTTACAAAATGAGCTACACTTGGAACGGAGAGACTGTACAGATATTTATGCTGCATACATATATAATTTGTGTAAAGTATAGATTTAAGAAATGAAGGACTATAATTATATAGTATTACATCCTCGCTTGCTAAAAGAATGAAGATTTGTTGGTCTTTTTCCGTCCCCATGTTCCTCACTTTCAAATGCTTCTAGATTCCTAGAAGTAACAAGTTTCTAAAATTTTAATTACAACCTTTAACCCTAAACTATACAGGGGTATTTGTAACATATACACTAAACGGCTAAACTTCAACATTTTATAGTCACCCATATACTTACTGCAATATGACATCAAAGATTCTTTCTTTATTATTAAACAATGTAGGTGAAAAATGTGGAGAAATAGAGAATGATGAACAAGAATTTTTTTTCTTTTTTTTATATATAAAAACTCACATAATATCGGTGTGCATGAAATTATGAAGCGTTAGATCTATCTTGGCCACACCCACCTTCCACATAATCAAATTCGTACCAAACTTCACGAACCGTGGTGGCTGGTGGCATGTGTTGCCGCTTGCTGGCTACCATCAAGGTCAAACGTTCAAAGGATGGTAGAAAGAGAAGTAATCAAGTTCCTAAGCGTCTTTCGATTTAATGACTTCTGCAAATTATTACGTCCTTGACAGTTGACATTTTCAATTTTAGTCGAGGCTAGATTAACACACCACAGAAAGTATCTAGATTAACACACCACAGAAAGTAAGAAGGTATATCTCTAGTTTAAAAGAAAATTTGTGATGCCTAAGTTGAATTGGATAAGTGTGTATTGTGAAAACATGTTAAATCTTACACAAGATATTTATAATTAGGTGAACTTTACAAACAACTAAAGAGGAATTCTAATTACAAATTGACTAATCATTTTAAAGTGTAGGCTAATCGGGCGTGACTAAATTTTCTTAGATTGTGAGAGAAATAATCAGCATAAATAAATTTATCTAATGGATTGAATCTAATGGACATTGATTTGTGGATTTATATTGTGCAAGTGGAATCGCTCATAATAAGAATCAAGTGAAATACTTCAAGTATTAATAAAATCTAATCCAAGGCTCAATAACATACTATGGGAAGACGAGAATCCGAGAACATGGACAAATGAGAGGAGGCCATCATCAGAAGAACAAACCTCGAAAAGTTCTAACAGCAAATCATCGGGGCGAATATAACAACTCATAACAAGCCCAAGGAGACTATATAACCGAGGACCCCAAGGATACTAGCACGTCATTTGGAGGGCCGAAGCCAAATTTTGAAGACCATCGGGCACCAACCAAGGAAGAAAAGGAAGATTTGTCATTAAGCAAGAAAAGGAAGAATGCAGATAAAGCATCCATCACATCCTTGTTCAATGTTCTGAACTCACTTAGTTGGCTGCATATTAATGAGAAAATGACCCATAAACAGTGTCATCATAGCTCCTAAGTTGGTGTAGAAACCTTCTAATAAGGCCTTGATGGAACAAGTTTCAAGGAGAATGAACCCTAGCCCTCCAAATGGAAGGCCAAGACACAATCTGGTGACTATATAAGTCAGATAGGCCTCTGTGAAAAGGGGATGAGAGATCTGAACAAAAAGGAAAAGAAAGGAACATCATTGTAATCTAAGAACAAGTGTAACTTTGTATCTCGAACTAAACCCGAGGAGCATAATACAAGCAATCCGAGATTATTGTTAATCAATTTCCCTGTCTCATATTCATTCCTAGTATTTATCCTTTCATTTCAAGCTTAACTCACTTAAACAAGGGTACCAAAGGTTGATTGGCATCTCATCTTTATAAATTAATTGTTTGAGGTAAAAAGCAAGCTTGACTTATTTTTCCCCGCCACACATACCATTAGGCAAGAATTAATAAATTACAAATTATTTCAAGATTTTAAGTTTATGAAATAATAAGTAATTTATCATGATATCAAAGCTTGTATCTTGAGTTTGAACATTGTTAATTGCCACTTTATTTCCTATTAAAAATAAAAATAACACATATTGGCCCAATTTTTAAGAGAGAATTTGAGTCCATGGAGGAGTATTAAAATAATGATCAAATAATTAAAAATTCTTCATTTCCTAAAACTTAAACTTTTTGGATAGATAATAATTTATCAAGATCTATAATGTGCGAATTGTGGTTTCCTAGCTATGCAATAAGAAGCTCTAAAAACTCACTTAGTGTATAAAACACTTGTGAATGTTTAGATCTCCAAAAACAAATTTTTCAAAGCAAGCTTATATTCAACCAATATATGTGTGAAATATGAAATATAATATGAATATATCAATAAAAACAACTAAAAATACAAACTAATATATAATCTAATACTAATATTACTAAGAATAATAATTTTGTGAAAAATTGATATCAATTTTAACAATTAGATTTTATTACGAAAATGCTGAGCACATTTATAATGTCATTTTTTTGTTGTTGTTATTTCTCACATCTAAAAACTCATTATCAATTTGGTCACCAATCAGGCATAACAGCTTCAAAGAACTTCATTATTTTAGTTAATCTGCTAAATGCTCTAAATACTAAAGAATTTTCAATGAAATTTTTTTAATTTAATCATAAAGCTTCACTTCCTACCCCAATCCCAAAGGGACTCTAAATCTCAATAATTGTGAAATGTGAAAGAATTTAAATAATCCAAAAAACTTAGTCCTTTTGAATTTATAATAAGAGTTTTCATACTGAGCAAAATTTAGGAACAGTTCCTTAGCTGTAATATGTTAGGTTTCTGATTAAATACAAACACATGATTGTATTAATCAAGAAAGCACAAATAGTAGTATCTTTTCTAAATATAATTAAATTCAATATAATTATGTGTTTGAAGTTAATTGAGTTTAAGGAGATGTATTTTACTTCTACCCTTTTATACTAATGATGTACTGCATCAAGATTATTATTATTATTAATTACAAGCAGCAAACTCACGCAATGCTTGGAAATAGATATATATTATGTAATGGGGCATGTAGTATATTAAAAGTAACAATTATTTCAAGTATTTTTTATTTTAAAAAAAATATTTCTACAAATATTTTTTATTTGTTTTCTCTACAAATATATCATTCTATTATTTTTTTTTTATTATTAATATTTATAAGTTTCAAAAATTTATTCAAATTTTTCATCTCTTAAGGAATGAGGAAATTATCATAATAATCAAAACTCATTACAAAATTACTATATTACTATATTATCTTAACCAAAATTAAAATGAAACTAAAGGAAAAAAAATATATACTTTATAATTAGTTATTGCTCAAACAATAGGTAGGCATATTCAAATTCATAACCATGTAGATTGTGTTTTGATATAAACTCAAATTCCTATTTCCAAAAAAAAATATTAAGTATTAACCCAAGCCAAAATTCAACCAAAGCTATAAAGGGAGAGAGAAGACTTTGTGATGGAAAATCAAAAAAACCACAATACCAAAATACATACTAAAAAAAAAACCATCAACCTTAGAGAGAGAGAGAGAGAGAGAGAGAGTACTCACAGTTTTGTGTGAGAAAAATGTAAATTGAATGATAAAAATGATATCAAATTTATACAAAATAAAATAGAAAGAAGAAGAGTCAAAATATAAGAAAAAGAAAAAGTTGACGGAAGTGTAACAGAAAAATAGAAGGTAGTGGAAAGATAAAGAGAAAAAAAAAAAAAAAAAGGAGGCAATAGTTTGGAAGAAGTGTAACAGTAGGTGTAAACTAACAAGGAGAATAAGAGTTTTTATATTTTTATTTTTTGAGAATAGGTAGAAGAAAATTTTAAAAAGAAAAAAGAAAATGTAAAAAAAAAGTAAATGATGTGGCCGCTGATGTGACTCAACAGAAGCGTAGCAACAATAAATGTTACGTTACATATATATATATATATATATATATATATATATGAGAAAGCTAGGTTCAAGTTACATATTTTTTAAACCATTGGATTTAAGTAGACCTAATGGACAAAAAAGACCATCATTAATGCTAATATTCCAATTGATATTATTTAACGCATTTCATACTTATTTCTAAACCCAAAAAAATTTATATTTTCTCCCTCCACTACACGTCTCATTCTCTCTCTTTCTTTTTGCACGGCTCTTCCTTTTTCTCCTCCACGGCCAAGTCGCTGATAGCAATAGGAAAGTTCACTTGGTGTGTAAAACACTAGTGGATGATTACACCCTCAATTTATATATATATTAAAATAAAATAAAAAAACCAACACAAGCTTATATTCAAATAATGTATGTGCAGAATGATAAATATAAGCTATACCCGAACAATCAAACTACTCTAAGTCATAATTTAATCACAATACAGCAGTAATTAAAAGCAAAGAGTAAGAGTTAGAGAGATACAAACACAAGATAACACCGACATGTATTATCAAAGAGGAAATCAAAGAATTCGGCAAAAAACCTCTCTGTGCCCTCTAAACGGTAAAATGATTCACTAGAAAATCAATTGGGATACATGAATAGCAATAGACCCTCCACACCTAATCTACCCGATACACCTAAGCCCTCCAAGCTTCTTGCTCTAACAGGATTAAGTCTAAGCTTGTCTTCTTGCTTACCGAATCTCACATTAAGCCCATTACATCCACCAAATGAATTGGCCTTCTCTAAACTGCTTTCCAAGAACCAAATAAAATTCTTAGTAATATGAATGTGGTGAGGTAAGGATTTGGCTAAAACTCCTCTCAAGGGTATGTAAATGGAGAGAGTGAGAGTAGAGGAATTTGAAGAGTCAAATGTAAAAGATTATGGATGAATCAATCTTGTTGTTCTCTAGGGTTTCTCTCTCAAAATTCTTTCTGGATGCTCTCTACATTTTGTGGATATAAGGGTAATTATAGTAGGTATGTGAGTAATGTGAAAAGTCATTTTTCTGCAAAATAGGGGGTTCTAGCGACTCACTCTCGTGACTGGAACAGGTCGCGAGTTTTAGTTGCGAAATAACTGACTGGCCAGACTGTCTATTTTGTCCTGTAGTGCTCCAATTGTCATGACTCTTGACCTTCCTGCATGCTTCACACGTGTGACACTTTGGCGAGTCATCAGTCGCGAGTCACTTGCGAGTTCTAGTTGCAAGAATGCTTTTGATTGCACACACATTTGAATTCTTCACACTTTCTCACACACAATCCTTACATGATTCCCACCTACAAACAGGGTATCTAATTGCTGAATTACAAGTAAATTTGGTACAGAATAAAGCCAACATATGGTTGAATAAATTCAATCTTACACAAAAAAAAAAAAAAAAAAAAAAAACCATAGTCTGCCATACTTTGTTGAATAACACAAATATTGCTGCCGTGTTGTTCTCTTTCTCCACGTTTCTAACCAAATTAAATCAATGTGGCTTGATGCTTGAGAGAAAAGGGAAGGGAAAGGGGAGGAGTTCAAATCGACAGTGAAAAGGAATACGATTAATTTCAATCCAATTTGAATATGGTTTTGATAAGGTTTGTTCATATGCACAATCTCCATGTGAAAAGCCAATAAATTACAACTATACATAATACAAAGATAGAAAAAATAGAACTCTAAATCCTAAAAAGCAACGCCATAACGGCTTTCAATCCTCCTCCTAGCCATTATCCTTATGCAGTAATTATTGCTAAGACCCAAGTTACACCTGGTGTAATTTTAAACAATGTTACACCAACCAATACTTTTTAATTAGATGCAAATTTTGACAAATCCATCGTGAGATTACATTATCTTCATATATTCTTCATGCTTGCAAAAATTCAAGGTAATCAAAGATCAAGAGCTATGTTATCAATTAATTGTTTAAATTCAAATTTTTGTAGTTTGAAATAATGCACAAAAGATTATTTTATGGATCGAATGGTAAATTACATCTGATTGGCATGTAAGTTAAGAACATATAGAACATGTAATTCGACGATTGGATTTTCAAAATATAAATTCAATAAAAAGTTATTGAGTGATGTAATATTACTTAGAGTTACACCAAGTGTAAGTTGAACGCAACCCTATATATATATATATATTATTATTAGAAATGGATTAAAGTTACACCTGGTGTAACTTTAAAGAGTTACATCTTTTTTAAGCCATTAGATTTAAGTAGATTCAACGGTCAAAAAAAGACTCTCACTAATGCTAATATTTTAATTGATCTCATTTATTATCCCTTATTGAATACATTTCATACTAATTTTTGAACCCCAAAAAGGTTATACATCAGACTCTTTCTCTCTCTACTACACGTCTCTCTCTCTCTCTCTCTCTCTCTCTCTCTCTCTCTCTCTCTCTCTTTGCATGATTCTCTCTCTATCTCCTCCACGGCTCTTGCACTTCCATGGCCAAGTTGCCGGCAGCCAAAAAAAAAAAAAACCCCACAATTGCCAGACTTTATTGAATAACACAACTATTGCTTTTTGTTGAATAACACAACTATTGCTTTTATATACATTGATAATTATTGGACAACTAATTATCAATGTATAGTTCTCTATCTCCACATTTCTAAAACAACTAAGCATCATAAGTTTTGTAATTTATTCTAGCCTAATGTAATTCTTGAATTTTATTCAATTTAACTTGTATCTAGATCTAATCAAATTTGAATCCTCGTTATCCAACACATTTCTTAGGTTTAGTGTTTGGACTTATTGATATAATATAAATAAAGAACCCTTTTGTGCTTCAATCTGATTGAACGAAAGTATACCCCTTTCTTGCCTCAAATTTTGTGGAAAGTCAAATTTGCTAATCAATCTCCAAATTTTGTGGAAGACTTACGAATTATCCCCATATCCAACTCAGTTTTTTGTTTCACGAGATGGTGGAAGATGGTGAAAGTTTTGCCTGCCTCTTGTTTTTTTGTTAAATGAAAGCAAAAAAGTGCATAATCTTGAAATCCAAATATTATTTTAATAGATATTAAAAAACCCGCTTCGCTGGTTTGTGAACAAGCTGCATTTGATTTTTTTTTTAAGACTTCACTAATGATGAACACAATCCGGCGACTACGGCCTTTTGTTTTAAAACTTCGCTAAAAGCAATAGTTGTTTTGTTCAACAAAGTCCAGTGGCTGTGGCTTTTTTTTTTTTTTTTTTTTTTTGCTACTGGCAACCTGGCCATGGAGGTGGAAGAGTGGTGGAGGAAATAGAGAGAGAAACATGCAAAGAGAAAGAGAGAGAGAGAGAGAGAGACATGCAGTGGAGAGAGAAAGAGTCAGACTTATAACCTTTTTTGGGTTCAGAAATAAGTATTGAATGTATCAAATAAGGGATAATAAATGAGATCAATTAGAATATTAGCATTAATGAGGGTTTTTTTTTTTCTGACTATTGGATCTACTTAAATTTAATGGCTTAAAAAAGGTGTAACTCTTTAGAGTTACCAAGTGTAACTTGAACCAATCTCATATTATTGATCCATGTATGACATAATGGGATATATACCCACTACAAGAAACTTGATTTGTTTCGACCCACATTTTTTAAGGGTTCACAGAACACCGTGGAAATAAATGCTAATTAATGTGCCCGGCCTGATTTAAAGCAACCTTATTTCGCGAGTCACAAAGTTTTAGAAGAATCCTTGAAATAAACTACTCCATACAACCAATATTTTAAAGAAAAGGGGTAGTTTTTGCTCTCCTGTGTGAGCTAGCTTCAAATATCTACCTTTTTTCAACACAACCCTAACCCAACCCTTAAAATAGATATCTAAAATATTTTCGTCCCTTGGGATAGATAGAGAGGTATAAACACACATTTTGCATTCTCTATCTCTCACACTGTAGTTATTTCCATTTTCGTTCAGAAAACTCTCTTAGAAACTCAAATATCGGAAAACTCTCACTCTCTCACAGACTTCCATTGCTTTTGTAATTTGAATATCGGAATCTGAATTAGCTTCCACAACAAGCTTTTCTCTCTCTCAATCACTCAGAGACTTATATCCGATTCTACTAGGTACGATCTTCTACGGCTTTTTTTCATTGCATTTCTATAGATTTACTCGGAGAAATTGTTTGCAATGAATAGGCTTTGTTTGAGTTTTTGTTTATTTTAAAAGTTACATTTATTTCAATTGCTCTGAAATTCTAGCTCAATTTGTTAGCTTTGTGGTGGAATTTGAGCTCGATTAAATTTCTTTGGACTCGTTTAGAATCTGTTTGGTTGTTGATAAATCGTAGGAAAATAGATGAGTTTGTATTGTATTCGTTTTGTTTAGATTTTTTTTTGTTGAAAATTTAGTTTTTTTTTTTCATTTTTATAATTTTATTGATGGTGTTTTCAATTGGTGAATTTTCTAGCTCGAATCCATAACTGTTAACTTGTGCTGAAATTTGAGTTCTATTAAATTTCTTTGATTCATTCGAGAATCTATTTGGTTGTCTAAATATTGTAGGAACAGAATGATGTATTGAAGAGGATTTTGGGATTGAATTGACTTTGTGTGTGTGTGTGTGTGTATTCAATTGCTTAAATTTCTAGCTTAAAATTTTAATTTGTGCTGGATTTTGAACTCGGTTGTCTTGTACATTCTGGTTTGATTTGAGCTTAAATTATTTTGGATGAATAATATTGAGTAAAGCTTGAATTTTTAGGTTCTATGTGGAAAGATTAAGTCCTAGAATTTGATCTAGATCTTGAATTTCTATAGCTAAGGATTTATTGCATTATTCAGATCTACTCGCTCAATGATGATTTTGGGTTTTAATGATGGTTTAGAATGGAAGTATTCAAGGCTTTAGATTGTGAATTTTGAATCTTTTAAGGATGATAAAAAGATCTTTCGGTACTGTTCTTTATAGCCAAATTCTTCAGATTATATTGATGTTATTTATACATCAGTGACTTGATGTGAGAATTCGTGTGCTTTGTATTGCCAATGTGCTATTAGTAATGTTTTTGATTGTTTTTGCAATGCCCTTTTCATGTGGAGGTTCAAACCATTTATGCAAAAAGAACCTGCGGCGCTTGAAGGCCATTCGCTTGATTGATCATAAAGGACTAAGAGGCATTAGGAGAGGAACAATAACTTACTGCTTGTGTTATAGTAGTAAGAATTCATATCGCACAATGAATTTTAAAATACAATATCTATCATGTCTATTGTAGTATATAATGTGCAACTCAGGTTTTTCACTCTACCATATTGCACTGGTGATTTGCGCTAAATGAAGTCCTGTTTAATTCATTTGAGTCAATCCATTGGTTTCCAAACAAGCTTGTACAAAACCTCTAGCCTCAAGCACATGGAGGAGGTACTACTTAGTTGGAACCAAATCTATTTCACATTAAGGATCAGCTGTAATATAGGTTTCCCCAATGGATACATTGATTTCTCATTAAGGAGATGTCAGTTCGTTTAGACCCCTTAACCCAACAGATTAACCTAGAGAATTAGCCAAGTTATTAACTTAGGTAATTTAATTAAACTAGGTTAACACAAATAAATATAAAAACAATAAAGCAGCGGAAAATAAACAACACAAAGATATGATGACCCAGGAAACCACACCGGTAAAAACCTGGGGAGGATTTGACCTAGCTATCCTCAAGGTAAACTGAATCCACTATGAAAGAATTGAAGTTTACACAATAGACTTAGACCACTAACGTCATATTGCTACCCAAGTGTAGGAAACTTACTACCATGACCCCATGATAGCTCCGAGATCCACGGACTCCTTCTTTCCGGAATTCTTCAGCAAATCCACAAGCGCACCTGCTTGTATATCTTTGTGCTCTTTGATTCTGCAACTGTAATGATCTACACAACTCTTGACATAAATCTCAAGTTTGTAAACCCTAAGTGTATGTGAAGGTAAACACCTCTAGATCTCACAATGAGATTCACAAAACACAGCAAAACAGAACTCTACAGAACTCTGAAAACGTGGCTAGGGTTTTCCCTTTTATACTTAGGGCAAACATAAAACCCTATACATTAAAACGGGCTTGGGCTGAGTTGGAAAATTCTGCAGAAAAACGTTCTGTGCGATTTTCGATCGATCGAGTCTAATTTTCGATCGATCGAGTCTCACAGAAAGTTACAAGTAATTCTGCATAAAAACTCGATTCCAACTTTACAATAAACCCCATACTTTGAGCAAGTCTAACACACGACTCAACATTGTTTTGATCATGGTTTGCCAACATACAAAATGAAGTTCTAAATACATTAGATCCTAGTCTTTAGAACCTAACAGGAGACAATTCAAATCGGATAATACAATTACGTAAGCTATTTCAGTGCAAGTAGATTCATATGCATTCTATTTCTCTTTATAAGTTATTGTGCATGTTTTCTTAAGTTATGGGTTTAATATTGAATTATTGACCACTGTTTTTTTTTTTCATGTGTGAGCGGGTGGAAGGAATGTGCACTCTATATAATGTGCCTGTTATAGATATCTCATATAAATGAAATACATTAATGTATTTTGTTGTATCCTTTCTAACACTTTCTTTTTCTAATCGCTAATTTGTAAAGTTACACAAGATAATAAAATTTACATGAAGATGCATTCTACTTTGTTTATTTACATAGATAACTAATCTGTAAAGTTACACAAGATAATAAAATTTAAAAGAAGAGTAATTTTAACATATTTTTCCTCCCTTTTGCTATAAAAAATAATCAACTCTCATTTTGAGTTATAGTTACCAGTTGAGAAAATTATGAAGTATACGCAATCTTTTTTAGCTTAATTTATCTCGTTATTTTCATTTCCCTAGCATATAATTTGTTTTGACCTATTTTTGCTAATAATTGGCTGTAATTTGTACACCTCCCCCCCCCCCCCCCCAAATCATGGGTTATGTATAATTTTTGTTATTCTGACATTAATTCACATTCCATGTCAGCTACCACAGTAGGAGAATTCATGTGATTGTGGTCTATTTCTGCTCCACTATCTGGAGCTCTTCCTAGCAGAAGCTCCTATTAATTTCAGTCCATTCAAAGTAATCAAGTCCTCCAAGTTTGTACGTAGACTGCTTAATTGTCACTTTTCATCTAGCGTCATGAACATTTTAATATGTTTTCCCGTTTTAGTTCCTTGAATTTTGATTGTGGCATGTAAAGTATTGAAATTGATTGCATGAAAACCTGACATACTTAGTATAACCCTTTATTACAAGTGTTTTGATTGTGGTGTAAGCTTTATAATTTGTTTGAATTGCGATTTTTAGCTTATATTACACGTCAATTTGAATTTAAGCCAATCTGTTTTGATGTTTTTCTTTTTTCTTTTTTCCCCTTATTTAAATCTTCTCTATCCCCCCCCCCCCTAATTTTTTTTTCCATCTCCCCTTCTGTTTGCTTGTGCTGTGTGGACTGTGTATTACACTATAACCTATTGATTATGCTCTTTCATTTATTTGATTCTTTAGATGTTATTCATGCATAATTACACCTGTCTTTCCCTAGCTTGATGCGAATTGGTTTCCACCCGCTGAGGCTTCTCTAAAGCATACTCTTATCCAGAAGCTAATATTTGTACTCCTAAAAAATCGTTCTCTGGAAGTCTCATCAACTGCTTGCAGTGACGAAGATGGGCCCTCTGAATTTCCAGAGAATAATAAGTGTGAAACTGGTGTGGAGTTTCTTTCTCAGAGATGCAGTCCTGTAATAGCTCCCCAGGGCAATTTATCTAGTTCCCAGGCTGACTAGGGGATTGAAATGACTGTTTTATCAGTATCTTCGATCAGTTCTCGTCAACGACACAAGCTTGGTTCCTAAAGAGTTTTTGAGTCAGGAGCAACTGCAGGATCATTACCTAGACGGTTACCATCTTTTGACCATCCATCATCTTATTACCATCTCAATGGTCCAACAGATGTATTAACTTTTCTTCCTTTTTTCATTAAGAATCTCTGAGTTTTATTTTTATTTTTTCAGTTATAAGAAATTAAGAATGTTAACTAAGGATGCTAATTGATCAAAACAACTGGTTCTATTTAAGGAAGTCTTTTATTCCATTTTGTGCTACTTCAGTGTTTCTGGATGTTGCTTGCTAACACTTTCTGTTTGTGTGAGTGTTACAAGCTGTTCTTTTTAAATGAAGAAGTTTATTAAATTTCGTGCAGCTTCAGCGTTTCTGAATGTTGCTCCCTAATTCACCGTCTTCTTCACAAATTAATTTGCAAAACCCTCAGCTAGATGGATTGTAGGAATCTTAATTTGTTACACATTCATATGGATTTTTGACAACCCACAAATCAAAAACGAACATTACAAAAGTCAAGTAAATCCAAAATAGAAGAAAGAGGTTGGTTTCTCCACACAGAGAACTAGTCAAGTAAGGTTCAAAAAAATAAAAGCTTGAGATCAGGCATGGAACGCTCATTGTCTTTAAAACACCTACTATTTCTCTCCTTCCAAATACACCACATCAAACAATGAGGAATGACCTTCCATATATTTCCATTACGATGGCGACCAAAACGACCTTGCCAGCAAGCAAAAAGCCCAACAGCAAACATTGGCATAACTTAACAAACTCCAAATAAACCAAAAACCATATCCCACAACTCCAAAGCGACCGGGCAATTAAACTTTGATATATGATATTCTGCAACTTGTGACACCATATATCTTGAATTGCTTACTTGAGATGTATTTTCTTAAATAAATGTTTTGTAGAGTTTTTGATACTTTGAGGTTATGTTATCCTTTAATTTAGTTTGGCTAAGTATCATTGATTGCTCGTGTTCATTCAAACAAACTAACCGATACTTGCTATTTTTTGATGCTTTTCCATTGTGCTCATTTTCTGATTCTGTAGGAACTTTTACTCTTTCTAACCTTGGGATGTTTAGTGTTGATCGGTTTGATGCCATTCTACCTCCTGGAACTGTAAGTCTATATTTATTAATTTTTTAAACTCATATATAAAAATTTTTCTCTCTGAGATTGTCTTTCTAAATTTGTTAGTTGATATTATGGCTGGATTTAATTGATGCAGGGTGCAATAATGGCTGTTGGAGCATCTTAGCCAACAGTTGTTGCTACCAAGGATGGTAGGATTGGCATGAAGAACCAATTACAGGTAACGAATGGAAAACTAAATTTTTTAATGACAAGTTAGAGTTAGTTTGTGAATTCTTACACTGGGAACATGCAATATGTACAGGTAAATGTTATGGCAGATCATCGTGTAATGTCAAATGGACTTCCAACCGTCTAATTCTTATCCTCCTAGAATACACCAAAGGCTTGTGGTTGCGTAGGCTCATGGAGAGAAATTTAGAAGCCAATCACTCTGTTCAAAAACTGGAGCAGACTTTTGAAGAGCAAGGTTAATTTGAGTTCTAGGTTCTTCAATTTAATTTATCTGGTTTTTCAAACATTTTCAGTTGTGTTTTTCATGTTGTCATAAATGCTGGTTGTTTATTGTTGTCCTATTTAGTAAATTGCACTCTTCGCTTATCAAAAAAGTAAATTGCACTCTCCATTGTTATGCTGTGATCAGATATTCTTCATTAGTCTGCCGAAGCATGTATACCTTGTGATAGTATGCTAAAGCCTGTATCTCTTTAGAGATTTAAGCTGTAATGTTCTACAAGTTGAATAAATAGATTGAGCAGAAATCATCAATAAGAGAGAGGACCTTTTTTTTGTAGCAGGGAGGATGGTGATCTGTTCATTCAGTTTTGCTTCGTTTTGTAGTGTTATATTTCAACAACTGTTCCAGGCTAGAACTGTGTTGTTAATGTAAATATTGTAAGATTGTTTAAACCCCTTAAACCCAAACAAATTAACCTAGTTATTTAGCCAAGTGATTAACTTAGGTAAATTATTCAGATCTAGGTTAACACAAATATATCATATCATGCAAAGATGCAGAATAATAAAGAATACATGATATGATGACCCAGGAAAACCAAACCGGTAAAAACCTGGGAAGGATTTAACCTAGCTATCCTCAAGGTAAAACGAATTCACTATGAAAGAATTGAAGTTTACACAATAGAGACTGTCAGTTCGTTTAGACCCCTTAAACCCAACAGATTAACCTAGTGAATTAGCCAAGTGATTAACTTAGGTAATTTAATTAAATCTAGATTAACACAAAATAAACAAAAACAACAAAGCAGCGGAAAATAAATAACACAAAGATATGATGACCCAGGAAACCACACAGGTAAAAACCTAGGGAGGATTTAACCTAGCTATCCTCAAGGTAAACTGAATCCACTATAAAAGAATCGAAGTTTACACAACAAGACTTAGACCACTAACATCTTATTGCTACCCAAGTGTAGGAAACTTACTACCATGACCCCATGATAGCTCCGAGATCCACGGACTCCTTCTTTCTTGAATTCTTCAGCAAATCCACAAGCGCACCTGCTTGTATATCTTTGTGCTCTATTGATTCTGCAACTGTATTGATCTACACAACTCTTGACATCAATCTCAAGTTTGTAAACCCTAAGTGTATGTGAAGGTAAACACCTCTAGATCTCACAAAGAGATTCACAAACACAGCATTCAGAACTATAAAAGCGTGGCTAGGGTTTTCCCTTATATACTTAGGGCAAAACATAAAACCCTATACATTAAATGGACTAGGGCTGAGTTGGAATTTTTTGCAGAAAAACGATCTGCCCGAATTTCGATCGATCGAGTCTAATTTTCGATCGATCGAGTTATACAAAAAGTGAACAGTAATTCTGCATACAAACTCGATTCCAACTTTACATTAAGACCCATACTTTGAGCAAGTCTAACATAAGACTAAACATTGTTTTGATCATGGTTTGCCAACATACAAATTGAAGTTCTAAATACATTAGATCCTAATCCCTAGAACCTAACAGAGACTTAGACCACTAACATCCTATTGCTACTTGTCTGTAGGAAACTTACTACCATGAACACGTGACAGCTCCAAGACCACGGACTCCTTCTTTCCTTGAATTCTCAGCAAAGCACAAGCACACTTGCTTGTATATCTTGAAGCTCTTTTGTTCTGCAACTGTATGATTTACTAATCTCTTGACATGAATCTAGAGTTTGGAAACCCTAAGTGTATGTGAAGGTAAACACCTCTAGATCTAACAATTAGATTCACAAACACAGCATTCAGAACTCTAAAAACGTGGCTAGGGTTTTCCTTTATATACTTAGGGCAAAACATAAAACCCTACACATTAAATGGGCTAGGGCTGAGTTGGAAAATTCTGCAGAAAAACAATCTGCACGACTTTCAAACGGTCGAGTCTAATTCTTGATCGATCGAGCCAGGCAGAACTGCACAGTGAATTCTGCAGTAACTCAATTCCAACTTTACATAAAAAGCCATACTTTGAGCAAGTCTAAAAACAAGACTAAAGATTGTTTTGATCATGTTTTGCCAACATTACAAATTGAAGTTCTAATACATTAGTTCCTAATTTCTTAGAACCTAACAAGCTCCCTCTTTGGCAATCCGTGACAAAACACAGACCTAACAAAAAGCTCAAAGTTTACAAATTAAACAGCTCATTACAAAACAATAGCCACTAAACAAATTCAACCTAACTACTATGTATCAGTTGCAAAAGTAGACAGCAGCACAACTGAATCAACCTGTATATTCCTGTAACACTTAACAAACACATAAACGCATGTGTGGAAAATACAAGTAACAAAAAAAAAACTTCTTGATTTCACATAACACAAAATAAAGACATATATCATGAATAACATCATAAATATAAATCAATAAGCAATATAGCATAGTGAAACAAGAAACATATACATAAAAATGTATCTCAAAAATATCTCCCCTATCATGAGCCAAAATTGTAAATACACAGTGAAGCACCTAGATACAATCTAAAAGACTCCACAAGCTCCCCAGTATCACAACAAGATACAAAACTCCCCCTAAGACAAAAACTCCTCTACAAGATATGTACTACTCCATAATAGAATGTACTCCCCCTTTTTGTGACGAATTGCCAAAGAGTACTCACTCATCATCAAAAGGAGGCAGCGGAGGAGAACGACGAAAACTCGCCAAATCTGCTCTCAAAGCATGAAGCTCATCAAGTACATCCACTAGTAGCTGACCATGAGCAGCCTGAACGGTCATAACAGTGTCCAAAGTACGACGAATATCAGAAACATTCGAAGGAAAAGGTGGAGGAACATCAGCAGCAGCAGCAGCAGCAGCAGTAGGATCAGTAGACGTCTCTGCCGCAGGAGCATCTATAGAAGAAGAAGGAGGTGAAGTGACACCAGAAGGCTCTACCCTAGGACGCTTAGAGCTAGCTCGAAGTTAAGCAGCCCTTTGCCTTAGAAAGGTAGCACCTATAGGAGCAATAATATGAACGGGCTTAAAAGCAGGGAAATCACCTAAACATAAATGAAGAAGAATCCTATGAATAAAGACAAGAAAGAATAAAGCATGAGCCATAGAACTACTCCGATGCACTTCGTTCAAAGAACGAAGAAACAGATGAGGAAAACTGATAGGAGCATCTGTAACAAGAGCATACAAAAACACACATCGCTCAATAGGGACGGTGTGGAGATGAGAAATAGGCCATAAGGAATGATAGGCAATCCTAAAGAAAAGATAATGAAGCTCAGAGAGCTCAGCAGACGTGATCCGAGGATCAGAACCCCACTAGATAGAAGACTCAGTGATGTAAGACATCACGTCATCAAAAGGCGGAAACTCATCATAAGGAAAAACCGAATGATCAACAATAGGCACCCCAAGAGCATTAGACACTACCGAAGGGGTAATGCGATACTCCACACCTCGTAACCAACTCTTAACTAAAGTGTTGGTATTATAGACGTGGATAGAGAGGTTCGAGTAGAACTCTCTAATCAAGGTAGCCGGAGGTGGATGATCTATATCCAACAAAGGTAACCAACCCCGACGCTCAAAAATACGTCTCACCTCAGGATTAACCTCATCTAAAATGACCCTACGCTCACCCCAAATATGACGCCTAAGGTTAAAGGTCTCGTATGTCTCTTGGTTCTTCTCACTAGGAAACCGATCACTATCAAAGGAAGGTGAAGGAACAAACGTCCTATTGGCTCTGGTTTTCCTAGGCATGGTGCTAAGGATAGAGAGACACAGACATAAAAAGGACAAAGACAAAAAAAAAAAAAAAAAAAAAAAAAAAAAAAAGAGAAACCAAGGGCAGACTGCAAGTTAGCACAACTTAAAATATAGAAATATCAATCTATATGATGCATGAGCATGATAATCAAATGATGCATGAACTAATGCAGTGACATAATTCAAATATGATCCAAATTAACAAAATTGGCTTGAGCATGATAATTTAAATCAAAAATACCCAATTTAGAAAAACCCAATTTTTCAAAACAAACAAATTGAGAAATTGATCATCACAACAGTTAAGAAACACAATATAATGATCAAATTAATCAATCTAACAAGCCAATTTCATCAATTTATATCAATTTGAACAAAATCCCCAAATTCATCAATTTCAAGCCCTAGATTTTCAAATTGTCCACAAAACACCAAATTAATCAAATTAAACCACTTGTTGTACTTGTATATGGTGTCCCCACAAAAACCCATGATTAATTTGAAAGAAAAAATACCCAAAATCAATACCAAAAACACCAAAACTACAAATGCCGAAAATACCCAAAAATGCATGAAAAATGAAAATAAAATCAAAAAGAGGGGCAAAAGAGACTTACCGGCCTTGGGAGAGAGATTCTTTGCAAAAAGAATGGAAGAAAATGACAAAAATAGCAACAGTTGGCTTGACCGTTGGTGAGAGACAAAAAAGAGTTGAAAAGTTTTTGAAATAATGAAGAACATGTGAGAGAAATTCCTTTTTAAAAACACTCAGCCCGATTTTCAATCGATCGAAAAACAGATTCGATCGGTCGAAAATCCTTCAATTGATCCAAAACCAATCGAGTACCGATTGAAACACACCGAAACTTTCCAGGGTTTTTAAAAACATTTTCAATCGGTCGAAAAACATGTTCGATCGATCGAAATTCTGGAAAAAATAAATTTTTGAAAAATAAACCAATTTCAGTGCAGACACTCCTTAAAGCATTAGATTTTATGAATAAAATGCATGAGTATGAGATGAAATGTTTTTAAAAAACACATGTAGTTATCCCAGATCCCCTAAAACAAGATTTTCTCTTAATTTCCCTCAAGAACTCAAAAGCAAACATGTTCTGCATCAATTTCAAGAAATTTTCAAACTTGGTTGGTCAGACCAAAAAACACACAGAATAACATGTACACAGTTTAGCAGAGAATAACTTGTGCAGTGTGTGCAACTAGCAGAAGCTTGAGAAACATGTGAGGTGATGTGCACATAGTAATTAATCACAATTTCTGCAAAATTCATCACATGAATTTGAAAGAGACTATAACTTAAAGAGTTACATCATATAACTCTCACATCTCCTAGAATAAAAGCTTGCAATCATGTAAATTTCTTGATTTGCCTCTTAATTAATATCAATTGTAATTGATCAGAAACTTGTTAACAAAGCCGGGATAATATACACACCAATTTTATTTTAATTGTGAATTTATTATAGCCCAATAATGTACACACCAATTTTAGCATTTTAATAGAGGCTACACCTTATGTTATTTTTGTGCATGTGCTACACTTTTTCGAGCACAAAATCTTACGATATGCACTAAGGTGTTCATGATTGGCTAATAAACAGTGATGAGATGGTTATTTATGCCTTTCTCAAAAAATTCAAGTCCGACAATCAAAGACATATGACTTCAAGATCAAGATCAAGTGATCAACAACTATAACATCTTCCCACACAACATGCACTACAAAAATTTCAGCTAGTAAAGTGCATTAAAATAAGCTCATCTAAGCTAAATAAGGTACATAAACATGTTATGCAAAAAAAGATTGACCAACCTTGTCTTCAAATTCAAGAAAAATATAGCAAAAACACATTTTGCACAATTTTTTTTTTTTTTTTTTTTAAAGGAAATAAAACAACCAAGAATGAAATGCATGAATGTTATGCAATGCAAATCCTAAAAAAAATGGTCACAAAAGATAGAGCAATGAAGCACAAGGACCAAGAAAGTCTTAAGGACAAAGAATCACACCAATAACTTGGCGAAGATTTTCAAACTTTCCTCTATCAAGTGGTTTGGTGAAAATACCAGCATTCTGATGCTCAGTTGGAATATACTCAAGAGCAACAATTTTCCTTTGTACTAAATGCCTAATGAAATGATATCTAATCTCAATGTGCTTAGTCTTAGAATGTTGAACAGGATTCTTAGAAATATCTATAGCACTAAAATTATCACAATAAACAACCATGGTGTCCTGTGATATTCCATAATCACTCAAGAGTTTTTTCATCCAAAGAAGCTGTGAACAACAACTTCCAGCAGCAATATATTCTGCCTCTGCAGTAGATAAAGAAACAGAATTTTACTTCTTACTCATCCAAGCAACAAGATTTGCATTAACATAAAAACATCCACCAGTGGTGCTTTTTCTATCAGCAGCATTACCAGCCCAATCAGAATCAGAAAAACCAGTAAGAGAGAGATTGGACTCTTTGCTATAAAATAATCCATAATCACAAGTTCCAGCAACATATTTTATAATCCTTTTAACAGCATTTAAATGAGAAACCTTAGGATTAGATTGAAATCTAAAACAAACACCCACACTAAAGGCAATATCATGTCGGCTAGCAGTTAAATACAAAAGACAACCAATCATGCTTCGGTATAACGTAACATCAACAGACTCACCTGATGGATCATTGGTTAATTTTGCATTAGCAGCCATTGGTGTCCTAGCATGTGCAACATTGTCAAGACTAAATCTCTTGACCAAATTTCGCGCATACTTAGCTTGGTTGATGTAAATTCCGGCATCCGTTTGCTTTACCTGCAATCCCAAGAAATAAATTAGTTCACCAACCATACTCATCTCAAACATGGCCTTCATTTCATCTGCAAAAGATTGAGTAAGAGAATCATTAGTAGCACCAAAAACAATATCATCAACATAAATTTGAGCAACTAAAAAATTATTCTTATCCTTTCGTATGAAGAGAGTGGTGTCAGCAAAACCTCTTTTAAAACCATGGTCTGTGAGATATGCAGTTAGTCTATCATACCAAGCCCGTGGAGCTTGTTTCAACCCATAAAGGGCTCTCTTCAACTTGTAGACATCATCTGGCCTGTGATGATCAACAAAACCTTTCGGCTGTTCAACATATACTTCTTCTTGCAACATACCATTTAAGAAAGCACTCTTGACATCCATTTGATACAGCTTGAAGTTCATATGACTTGCTATGGCCAAGAGAATCCGAATAGATTCCAATCTTGCTACAGGTGCAAAAGTCTCATCAAAATCAATC
The DNA here is from genome assembly GCA_033629205.1 of Lithocarpus polystachyus. Classification (NCBI taxonomy): domain Eukaryota; kingdom Viridiplantae; phylum Streptophyta; class Magnoliopsida; order Fagales; family Fagaceae; genus Lithocarpus; species Lithocarpus polystachyus. Next base: position 25,001,027 of record CM066172.1, read on the forward strand.
CCTTCTACCTGTGTGTATCCTTGAGCAACAAGCCTAGATTTATTTCTGATAACAGTTCCATGTTCATCTGACTTGTTCTTGAAAATCCACTTGGTTCCAATAATATTGACTCCCTTTGGTCTAGGAACCAGTTCCCACACATCATTCTGAACAAACTGATGAAGTTCTTCATGCATAGAATTCACCCAATCAGCATCTTGTAGAGCTTCATCCACTTTTTTTGGTTCAAATTGGGATAAATAGCATGAGTGAGTAATCACATTTAAAACTTTGGATCTCAATCTCGTGTTATCATTCAAACTCCCCAATATATTAGTAGCAGGATGGTTCAACTTAACTCTAGAGGATGGACCTTTGACTAATGATGTAGAACTACCTTTCTATTCTGATGAACCTTGAAACTCTCTCTGTTCTTGTTGGGTTTCATGAACTGGTGTAGACGATTCTGAACTTGATGGCACAGAGGTTGTATCATTCAATAACATCAACTCTTCTTCAATGTGCTTTCCCACATAATTTTCAGGTAGAGAGTCATCAACTTCCATAACCTGTTCTTGAACTGGAGATGCATTTTCTGAATGACCATCTAAACTTAATTCATTATTGATCACAACATTTGAAGATTCCATGACTGTTTTAGTTCTCAGATTGTATACTCTGTATGCTCTACTGGTGGAAGAGTATCTCAGAAAATAACCCTTGTCACTCTTAGCATCAAACTTTTCCAGGTTTTCTCTATCACGTAAAATGTAATAGTCACTGCCAAATATTCTGAAGTATTTGACTACAGGCTTCTTTCCTCTCCAGAGTTCATAGGGAGTTTGCTTGGAGTTAGGTCTGAAATATACCCGATTGAGAGTGTGACATGCAGTGTTAACTGCTTCTCCCCAGAAGGATTTAGGCATCTTCTTGTTATGGAGCATAACACGGGCCATTTCTTGTACAACCCTATTCTTCCTTTCCACTATTCCATTTTGTTGTGGTGTTTTGGGTGAAAAGAATTCCTGATGAGTGCCTTGATTATTGCAAAAAGTAGCTAGTTTTGTGTTCTCAAACTCTCTTCCATGGTCACTTCTAATTCTGGTTATTACAGTTCCTTTTTCTACTAGCAATTTCTTGCACAAATGGATCATCTTTTCAGGAGCCTCAGCTTTATCTTTCAAAAGTACAACCCATGTGAATCTGGTAAAATCATCCACAACAACGAGAATATACTTCTTTCCACCTAAACTCTGAACTCTGGCAGGACCCATGAGATCAATGTGCAGCAACTCCAAAGGTCTTGTAGTTTGAACATCAGTTACAGACGAATGTTTGGACTTCACTTGTTTACCCATCTGACATGGTCCACAGATGCATTTTTCAATCTTCTCAAACTTGGGCAACCCAATAACTGCATCACATTTTGAAGTCTTCTCTAATTGCTTGTGACTAACATGTCCCAACCTTTGATGTCATAAGTCAACTTGATTGATCTTAGTACTGAAGCATTTATTACTTATACTTGGAGTGATACCATAACAGTTGTCAGCTGTCCTCACACCAACACACATACAGTCATCTCTTCCATCAAGTATTTCACATTCATGATTAGTAAAGAACACATTCAGTCCATTGTCACAAATCTGACTTATGCTAAGTAAATTAGCCTTCAACCCATCAACATACCAAACATCTTCAAAGACTGGTAATCCTGGAATTTCCACAGTGCCAATGCCTCGGATCACAGATTTGCTTCCATCTCCAAATGTGACTGTTCCAATCTTTCCTTCGAAGAGTGTCTTGAACAAAGCTTTATTTCCTGTCATGTGTCTGGAACAACCACTATCCAAATACCAAAGACAAGAATCACGTGCCTTTAAGACGGTTAAAACAGTATAGCACATGTAATTATTATCATATGTGATTATACCAAGACACTCAAGAAAAATTTTAACACACATGGTAAAAGACAAAGCACACCAAGTAGACAATGTGGCAAACTAATGAGAAGATTGTAAGGAAATCCAAAATAACAGGGGTCAAGGATCAGCTTTAAGATCAAAGGATCAAAACACAAAAGCTACCCGCTCTGATACCACTTGTAAGATTGTTTAGACCCCTTAAACCCAAACAAATTAACCTAGTTATTTAGCCAAGTGATTAACTTAAGTAAATTATTCAGATCTAGGTTAACACAAATATATCATATCATGCAAAGGTGCAGAATAATAAAAAACACATGATATGATGACCCAGGAAAACCAAACCGGTAAAAAACTTGGGGAGGATTTAACCTAGCTATCTTCAAGGTAAAACGAATTCACTATGAAAGAATCGAAGTTTACACAATAGAGACTTAGACCACTAACATCCTATTGCTACCTACCTGTAGGAAACTTACTACCACGGCCACGTGACAGCTCCGAGACCACGAACTTCTTCTTTTCTTGAATTCTCAGCAAAGCACAAGTACACCTGCTTGTATATCTTGAAGCTCTTTTGTTCTGCAATTGTATGATTTTCCAATCTCTTAACATGAATCTAGAGTTTGGAAACCCTAAGTGTATGTGAAGGTGAACACCTCTAGATCTAACAATTAGATTCACAAACACAGCATTTAGAACTCTAAAAACGTGGCTAGGGTTTTCCCTTATATACTTAGGGCAAAACATAAAACCCTACACATTAAATGGGCTAGGGCTGAGTTGGAAAATTCTGTAAAAAAACAATCTGTACGACTTTCGATCGGTCGAGTCTAATTCTCGATCGATCGAGCCAGGCAGAACTGCATAGTGAATTCTGCAATAACTCAATTCTAACTTTACATAAAAAGCCATACTTTGAGCAAGTCTAAAAACAAGACTAAAGATTGTTTTGATCATGGTTTGCCAACATTACAAATTGAAGATCTAATACATTAGTTCCTAATTTCTTAAAACCTAACAAATATCTAGAGTTCAGTGTGACATATGATGGATTATTATGTATAAAGAAAAGGTAAATTCTGTTGTGAAATTGCCCAATGTCAAACCTGATCTATAGAGTAACTGTGCATTTTTGACAGATAAAGTTCATTCTAGTATAAAGTCTTGCAGGTCTACAGTCCATCAAAGTGTATATTTGGTGCTTCTAGTCTCTTTGCTGCAGGGTTGAAAGATGAACAGAAGTAAAACTATTGGTCAATCTCAAAGCCAAACAGAATGTATGGGGCTGGAGTCACTCCTACCAAGTTATGGGGTTCCTCCTCATCTAGAACGTATGATCTTGAGAAGCAACTCCAAGAAGCTAAACAAAAACGCTTAGAAGCTGAACACAAACGAATAGAGGCTGATGCAGAGTTGAAAGAAAAAGTAAAGCACCTCAAAAGCATGCTCAAACAACAAGCTATTCAAATGGTTGAACAAAGAAGACATTTTGAGGAACAACAAGCTAGTCAAATGGCAGAAGAAAGAGCACATTATGACAATATGATGATGCAAATGTTGAGTTATGTCACCTCGCAATTAGCCCAATCTAGTAGTGATCACTAAGGTATGAAGATTAACTCAAGCTAGTCACTGTTTTAGTACTATTGGATAAATTTGGAATGAAATGTTGAATTGCAAATCCTCGTAGAACTGCCAAGTAAATATTTTGAAGCCCTTCTTTTTAAAATCAATGCCAATAGCGTGCTTCTATTTGTTGGCTTAGTGACAAAACAGGTCATCAACAAGAGACAGTCTTGCAAATCAGTCTATAGAGGGGATATGTTACATGTTTTTTATAGAAAAAAATAGCAGAGTTGAGAGATCATGTGTTTTTTACTGTCCTCAGCAAATGTCTCATTACAAGGCCAATTGAAGGCTGGAATGTTGAATTGTGTAGTTATTAGCTTGGAAGGCAAAACAATGACACCTATGATTTGTAAAGTACCTTAGGTAGCTCCATTATATGTTTGATAGGAGTTGATAGATTATGATTGAGTGATTTGTACACAACCATGCTACCATCATTATGTTTGTACAGAAATAATATTTGTACTTTTCATTTGGATTGAATAAAACTTTGATTCATCAAAAAAACAAAGATCATATTCGCTATCAAGCAAATCCTCGTCCAATTGTGAATTTTTGTGTGTGTGTATATATATATATATATATATATATATATATTGTGCGTGATTGTGGTTTTTTTTTTTTTTTCTAAATAAAATAAAATCTTATTTTGAGGGTCAAGAGACTCCTTAAATAACCTTATTTATCAAGGGTTGTAAATATAAATTTGTTAAACATTGGTAAAAGGTTATTTAAGGGTCGCTTGACCCTCAAAACAAGTGCTCTAATCTTATTTTAAGATTAGAGCACTTGTTTTGAGGGTCACGAAAGCCTTCAAAATTTCTTGAAGGTTATCAAGGGTCAATTGGACTCTTAAAATAAATTATTTCAAGGTTTTTTAGTACTTTTTTCAAGGGTTTTGACCCTCGAAAAAAATCAACTTTGTTGTAGTGACCCCAAATTGGGCAAATGTTTGTTTATATGGCGTTGGAAACATTTTAAGAGAGAATATAAAAAATAAATAGTGTAGATACATCATTTTGCAACTTACATTTAACCAGATTTTAAACATGGCTACCAATGCAGATGTTATATATTATTGGATAATTAAGACTGTAGCTAAAATCCAGTTTTGCTAATGGATTGCTTATCTAATTTGGGTGTGTGTGTGTATCCTATTTTTTGTTTCCAGGAGTGAAAATTCTTGAGATAAGATTGGCTCTTCTTAAGAGAACCAAACCTTAATCAAAATCAAATCAAAATCCCACAAAATCATCCCAATTAATGGACAGTAAATAAGCCAAATATAATAGAGCCGATTCTGTTTTCTTGATAAAATGTTAGAAAAAAATAGAATAGAAGCCAAACCTTTAATCGAAATCAAATCGAAATCACAAAAATTCATCCCAATTAATGGACAGTAAATAGACCAAATATAATAGAGCCCATTCTGTTGTTTTGATAAACAGGTTAGAAAAAATAGAATGGAACCAAACCTTAATCAACATCAAATCGAAATCCCACACCCTATCAAAAATTTAAATTTAAAAAAAAATCTAAATCCCACAAAATCATCCCAATTATTTTTTCTTTTTCTCTCAAATCATCCCTATAAATGGACAGTAAATAAACCAAATATAATAGAGCCCATTCTTTAATTTATAGTTTAGGCCTTACTTTATAGCCCAAACTAAAATTTTGTTTATTTTTAAATGTGGTAGCTTCTTTGAAGCGCCCTTTCCTTTGATAAACTCTTCAAAATATCATTCTTCTCCTGGTTGTCTTGGATGTTTAAGATTATAAAAGAAAAAACAACTAGCCTAAAAAAGAAGAGTATGCAATACTCTTTATTCAATATTCTTATACATGCAATTTATTAAATAGATGACAATGTCAAATATTTCCAAAGGAATAATTTCTTCATTTTTTTTTTAAACTAAATAGTTTCAAGATTATGCATGCACATTTTTAATAGTATTTGTACTTAGTTTTCACTCAACATATTAATTTACTTTCTTAAATGTTTTTGATGGGGTTGACCCTCTTTATTTTCCACCCTCAATGAAAGAGCAGTGTAATAACTTTTTCATACCATCTCACAAGCATTCACCTCATCTAGACTCCACTACATTATGAATAAGTAATAGGGTGTGAAAATATATACTTTTGCTGACTCTAGCAATTCCTCAATGAAAATGAGTATTATTTGTTAAACATGTGGTTCAAAAAGTACATTTAGTTTTACCATTTCTACTTAAATAGGGGTTGGTTTTTGTCCAGTGCATTTTGAGTATTGGATGTGATACAAACATAACACATGTCCATTATTGGCCATGTGTTGATCTCGTGTCTCATTCAATACATTGGATAGAAGCACCTCTCTTTCCAATATGTTTTATTTTTGTTTCAAAATATTTTCAAGAAAGTTGTTTTCTTGAAATTAGTATCTTTGTTGATTAAAAAAATGAGTATCACTGAAATTTCATATTTACAAAATATTACAAAAAGTGATTTGCAAACATTATAAAGTTATATTTTGTGGAAGATAAGCTGCTATCGATCATTTGAAATGGTAAAACTGTCATTTAAAGTTATACATGAGGTAAATCATCCAATCCGCCAAGGCAGAACAGGGAGAAGACCGTTGAACACCCAACTAGGGAACCGCCAACTGAAACGTATTTTTTGGTGTTAGGTGGATACGTGTAGCAATCCGGAAACCATGGAGATTGCGACGATCATGGTGAAACAGTTTCCACGAATCAAAGACGTTGGAGATGTGCTAACCTCCACTCCTTTTCCTTTGGGGTCAGTCCACGTTGGACAAGTTTCCATGTTGCAAACGGAAACTAGTGAGATAGAGAGGAATCTCGAAAAACAAGGTCATAACCTCATCAGTATGCCCACCATGCATGAAGAGGAGAATGTGAAAAAGTATAATGCCATAGATGAGTTGAATGCCCTAACTACTTTTGAAGCACGTGCCCCACCACGTGAGAGTACACAAACAACTAAAGCCAAAGATCGTATATGGAAAAAGGTAATTAGGAAAGACAAAATATCTAGGGAAAGGAATGGGCCAGTTATTACTATTGTGGGGAAGAAACGGCACCAGGATGAAAGGAAGGATGCTGATGGCAAGAAAAAAACCAAGGGTCAGGTTCAAGATCCACCATGCATAACGGTGGAGGCTGAGGTCTATGTAAGATTTTTTAGACCCCTTAAACCCAAACAAATTAACCTAGTTATTTAGCCAAATGATTAACTTAGGTAAATTATTCAGATCTAGATTAACACAAATATATCATATCATGCAAAGGTGCGGAATAATAAAGAACACATAATATGATGACCCAGGAAAACCAAACCGGTAAAAAACCTGGGGAGGATTTAACCTAGCTATCCTCAAGGTAAAACGAATTCACTATGAAAGAATCAAAGTTTACACAATAGAGACTTAGACCACTAACATCCTATTGCTACCTGCCTGTAGGAAACTTACTACCACGACCACGTGACAGCTCCGAGACCACGGACTCCTTCTTTCCTTGAATTCTCATCAAAGTACAAGCACACCTGCTTGAATATCTTAAAGGTCTTTTGTTCTACAACTGTATTATTTACCAATCTCTTGACATGAATCTAGAGTTTGGAAACCCTAAGTGTATGTGAAGGTAAACACTTCTAGATCTAACAATTAGATTCACAAACACAGCATTCAGAACTCTAAAAACGTGGCTAGGGTTTTCCCTTATATACTTAGGACAAAACATAAAACCCTACACATTAAATGGGCTAGGGCTGAGTTGGAAAATTCTGCAGAAAAAAAATTTGCACAACTTTCGATCGGTCGAGTCTAATTCTCGATCGATCGAGTCAGGCAGAACTGCACAGTGAATTCTGCAGTAACTCGATTCCAACTTTACATAAAAAGCCATACTTTGAGCAAGTCTAAAAATAAGACTAAAGATTGTTTTGATCATGGTTTTCCAATATTACAAATTGAAGTTCTAATACATTAGTTCCTAATTTCTTAGAACCTAACAAACTCCCCCTTTGGCAATCCGTGACAAAACACAGACTTAACAAAAAACTCAAAGTTTACAAATTAAACAGCCCATTACAAAACAATAGCCACTAAACAAATTCAGCCTAACTACTATCCATTAGTTGTAAAAGTAGACAGCAGCATGACTGAATCAACCTATATATTCTTGTAACACTTAACAAACACAAACGCATGTGTGGAAAATACAAGTAACAAAAAAAAACTTCTTGATTTCACTTAACACAAAATAAAGACATATATCATGAATAACATCATAAATATAAATCAATAATCAATGTAGCATAGTGAAACAAGAAACATATACATAAAAATGTATCTCAAAAATATCTCCCTTATCATGAGCCAAAAATGTAAATACACAGTGAAGCACCTAGATACAATCTAAAAGACTCCACAAGCTCCTCAGTATCACAACAAGATACAGAACTCCCCCTAAGATAAAAATTTTCTCTACAAGATATGTACTACTCCACAATAGAATGTACTCCCCCTTTTTATGACGAATTGTCAAAGGGCACTCACTCATCATCAAAAGGAGGTGGCGGAGGAGAACGACGAAAACTCGCCAAATTCGCTTTCAAAGCACGAAGCTCATTAAGTACATCCACTAGAAGCTGACCATGAGCCGCCTGAACGGTTATGACAGTGTCCAAAGTCCGACGAATATCAAAAACATTCGAAGGAAAAGGTAGAGGAACATCAGCAACAGCAGCAGCAGCAGCAGGATCAGTAAACGTAAGCCGTAGGAGCATCTGTAGAAGAAGAAGGAGGTGGAGTGACACCAGAAGGCTCTACCCTAGGACACTTAGAGCTTGCTCGAAGTTGAGCAGCCCTTTGCCTCAGAAAGGTAGCACCTATAGGGGCAATAATGTGAACAGGCTCAGAAGCAGGAAAATCACCTAAACCTAAATGAAGAAGAATCCTATAAATAAAGACAGGAAAGAATAAAGCATGAGCCGTAGAACTACTCCGATGCACTTCGTTCAAAGAACGAGGAAATAAATAAGGAAAACTGATAGGAGCATCAGTAACAAGAGCATACAAAAACACACATCGCTCAATAAGGATGGTGTGGAGATGAGAAATAGGCCATAAGAAATGACAGGCAATCCTAAAGAAAAGATAATGAAGCTCAAAGAGCTCAGCAGACGTGATCTGAGGATCAGAACCCCACTTGATAGAAGACTCAGTGATGTAAGACATCACGTCATCAAGAGGTGGGAACTCACCATAAGGAAAAACCGAATGATCAACAATAGGCACCCCAAGAGCATCAGACACTACCGAAGGGGTAATGCGATACTCCACACCTCGTAACCAACTCTTAACTAGAGTGTTGGTATCATAGACGTGGATAGAGAGGTTCGAGTAGAACTCTCTAATCAAGGTAGTCGGAGGTGGATGATTTATATCCAACAAAGGTAACCAACCTCGACGCTCAAAATTACGTCTCACCTCAAGATCAACCCCATCTAAAATGACCCTACGCTCACCCCAAATATGACGCCTAAGGTTAAGGGTCTCGTATGTTTCTTGGTTCTTCTCACTAGGAAACCGATCACTATCAAAGGAAGGTGAAGGAACAGAGGTCCTATGGGATCTGGTTTTCCTAGGCATGGTGCTAAGGATAGAGAGACACAGACATAAAAAGGACAAAGACAAAAAAAAAAAAAAAAAAAAAAAAAAAAAAAAGAGAAACCAAGGGCAGACTGCAAGTTAGCACAACATAAAATATAGAAATATCAATCTATATGATGCATGAGCATGATAATCAAATGATGCATGAACTAATGCAGTGACATAATTCAAATATGATCCAAATTAACAAAATTGGCTTGAGTATGAAAATTTAAATCAAAAATACCCAATTTAGAAAAAATCAATTTTTCAAAACACAATAAATTGAGAAATTGATCATCACAACAGTTAAGAAACACAATATAATGATCAAATTAATCAATCTAACAAGCCAATTTCATCAATTTATATCAATTTGAACAAAATCCCCAAATTCATCAATTTCAAGCCCTAGATTTTCAAATTGTCCACAAAACACCAAATTAATCAAATTAAACCACTTGTTGTACTTGTATATGGTGTCCCCACAAAAACCCATGATTAATTTGAAAGAAAAACACCCAAAATCAATACCAAAAACACCAAAACTACAAAAGCCGAAAATACCCAAAAATGCATGAAAAAATGCATGAAAAATGAAAATAAAATCAAAAGGAGGGGCAAAAGAGACTTATTAGCCTTGGGAGAGAGATTCTTTGCAAAAAGAATGGAAGAAAACGACGAAAATAGCAACAGTTGGCTTGACCGGTTGGTGAGAGACAAAAAAGAGTTGAAAAGTTTTTGAAATAATGAAGAACACGTGAGAGAAATTCCTTTTTAAAAACACTCAGCTCGATTTTCGATCGATCAAAAAACAGATTCGATCGGTCGAAAATCCTTCGATTGATCAAAAACTAATCGAGTACCGATCGAAACACACCGAAACTTTCCAAGGTTTTTAAAAACATTTTCGATCGGTCGAAAAACATGTTTGATCGATCGAAATTCTAGAAAAAACAAATTTTTGAAAAACAAACCAATTTCAGTGCAGACACTCCTCAAAGCATTAGATTTTATGAATAAAATGCATGAGTATGAGATGAAATGTTTTTCAAAAACACATGTAGTTATCCCAGATCCCCTAAAACAAGATTTTCTCTTAATTTCCCTCAAGAACTCAAAAGCAAACATGTTCTGCATCAATTTCAAGAAATTTTCAAACTTGGTTGGTCAGACCAAAAAACACACAGAATAACATGTACACAGTTTAGCAGAGAATAACTTGTGCAATGTGTGCAACTAGCAGAAGCTTGAGAAACATGTGAGGTGATATACACATAGTGATTAATCACAATTTCTACAAAATTCATCACATGAATTTGAAAGAGACTATAACTTAAAGAGTTACATCATATAACTCTCACATCTCCTAGAATAAAAGTTTGCAATCATGTAAGTTTCTTGATTTGCCTCTTAATTAATAACAATTGTAATTGATCAGAAACTTGTTAACAAAGCCGGGATAATGTACACACCAATTTTATTTTAATTGTGAATTTATTATAACCCAATAATGTACACACCAATTTTAGCATTTTAATAGAGGCTACACCTTATGTTCTTTTTGTGCATGTGCTACACTTTTTCGAGCACAAAATCTTACTATATGCACTAAGGTGTTCATGATTGGCTAATAAACAGTGGTGAGATGGTTATTTATGTCTTTCTCAAAAAATTCAAGTCCGACAATCAAAGACATATAACTTTAAGATCAAGATCAAGTGATCAACAACTATAACATCTTCCCACACAACATGCATTACAAAAAATTTCAGCTAGTAAAGTGCATTAAAATAAGCTCATCCAAGCTAAACAAGGTACATAAATATGTTATGCGAAAAAAGATTGACCAACCTTGTCTTCAAATTCAAGAAAAATATAGCAAAAGCACATTTCGCACAAAAAATTTTTTTATTTATTTATTATTTTTTTTAAAGGAAATAAAACAACCAAGAATGAAATGCATGAATGTTATGCAATGTAAATGCTAAAAAAAAATAGTCATAAAAGATAGAGCAATGAAACACAAGGACCATGTCAGACAGACTTAATTAGTTCTAGCCTTTTGCATCCAAAACCTTTTAGATGTAACTCTGGCATTGGAGTTATGATTCGCATTAGAATTCGGTGCAACTCCAGGATTGGAATAAAGGTTTAACGCCTTTACTAATTCACCAATAAGTACCATAGGATCTTGTGCTTGAGGCACAGGTACTTTAGGTTTATTTGCTTGCTTCGCAGCTTGCAACTTGAAACAATTTGGACGAATGTGTCCAGACTTTCCAAAAAAATGACAAACCCATGCAGGCTTATCAAGTAATTTGCCCTTAGAAGAATTAGAAACTCTAAAATGAGACTCTTGAAGATCAACTCTAATCTTCCTAGGTGGAGTAACATCTACAGATTTAACAGGTTCACTCACCAAAGGTTTGGCAATCTCACTCTTATGAGGTTCAGAAGAGGGAACAAAATTTGTGGAATGAGATTCAAGCACAGAGATGCTTTCCACAAAGCCTAAGCCGGTTTTGTTAGAAGGAGACTTTTGAACACTCAACATGTGATCAAGTTTGGAACTTGCAGACCTATTAGATTGTTCTCTAGCAACAGATAATTCATGTTCCAAATCTTTAACTTTATCAAGTAAAAACATGTTCTCAAATTTCACATTATTTAAAAGCTCATTAGCATCAAACAATTTCACAAGCAAACTCTTCTTATCAAGTTCAAGAGATGCAATTTTCTTTAAGCCTAAATCCACAATCATAGCATTTTTTGCAGCAACTTTGCAAAGTTTATTAAAGACTTCCTGTAGATCTGCATCTTCAGAGAGTTCCCCATCAGAAGGGTTCTCTTCAACAGACACGCTTTCATTAACTACAGTATTAGCAGTGAAAGCAATGAAGTTTCCATCCTCATCACTAGCGGATTCATTATCAGAAACTTCATCATCACTAAGGGTCACAGCCATAGCCTTACCCTTAGACTTCAAATATGTAGGACATTCAAATTTCATATGAACATACCCTTGACATCCATAACATTGTTGCCCCATAGAATTACTAGAAGATTGACCAACTTTCTCTTTAGGTTTTTCAATGTTATTAACCTTAGTGGGATCATTCCTCCTAAAATTTCTAGGTTCAGCAGTGTTCTTGCCTCTTGCCCTTCTGTTATTGTTCCTAAGAAAGTTTCTAAAGTTCTTGGCAAGATAAACAATCTCTGTAGCAGAGAGTTCATCATCAAATCCACCATCCTCAACATCATCAACAGATTTAAGAGCCATTGATTTGGATTTATTAGTCTTGGGTAGGTCCAACTCATAAGACTAAAGAGATCCTACAAGTTCATCAACAGGGATGGAATCTACATCCTTGCTTTCAGTGATGGCAGTCACTTTGGGTCTAAAATCCTCAGTCAAAGATCTAAAAATCTTCCTAACAATTTTAGATTGATCATAGATTTCACCCAAATTATATGCAGAATTAACAATATCATTCAGTTTAGCATAGAACTCATCAAATGATTCATCATCATTCATTCTAATGCCTTCAAATTTAGTAGTCAATTGCTGCAACTTATTAATTTTAACTACCTTTGTGCCTTCATGCACAGTCTAGAGGATATTCCAAGCAGTATGAGCAACCTCAACATTTGAGATTCTCTTAAATTCCTCCATAAAGACAGCATTGAAAATAGCATTCATAACTTTGCTATTGAAAGCAGCTACCTCCTTTTGAGAAGTTTGCCACTCACTCACAGGAGTAATGGGCTTCTCCCATCTATGTTCAACAAAGTTCCAGACTCTCTCATCAATAGATTTCAGGAATGCTTTCATCCTTACTTTCCAATAAGCATAATTGTTCCCATCAAAATGAGATGGAATAACAAGAGAGTGTCCGTGTTCCATGACAACAGGGGTCAAGGATCAGCTTTAAGATCAAAGGATCAAAACACAAAAGCTACCTGCTCTGATACCACATGTAAGATTGTTTAAACCCCTTAAACCCAAACAAATTAACCTAGTTATTTAGCCAAGTGATTAACTTAGGTAAATTATTCAGATCTAGGTTAACACAAATATATCATATCATGCAAAGGTGCAGAATAATAGAGAACACATGATATGATGACCCAGGAAAACCAAACCGGTAAAAAACCTGGGGAGGATTTAACCTAGCTATCCTCAAGGTAAAACGAATTCACTATGAAAGAATTGAAGTTTACACAATAGAGACTTAGACCACTAACATCCTATTGCTACCTGCCTATATGAAACTTACTACCACGACCATGTGACAGCTCTGAGACCACGGACTCCTTCTTTCCTTGAATTTTCTCAGTAAAGCACAAGCACACCTGCTTATATATCTTGAAGCTCTTTTATTCTGCAACTGTATGATTTACCAATCTCTTGACATGAATCTAGAGTTTAGAAACCCTAAGTGTATGTGAAGGTAAACACCTCTAGGTCTAACAATTAGATTCACAAACACAGCATTCAGAACTCTAAAAACGTGGCTAGGATTTTCCCTTATATACTTAGGGCAAAACATAAAACCATACACATTAAATGAGCTAGGGCTAAGTTGAAAAATTCTGCAGAAAAACAATCTGCACGACTTTCGATCGGTCGAGTCTAATTCTCCATCGATCGAGCCAAGCAGAACTGCACAGTGAATTCTGCAGTAACTCGATTTCAACTTTACATAAAAAGCCATACTTTGAGCAAGTCTAAAAACAAGACTAAAGATTTTTTTGATCATGGTTTGCCAACATTACAAATTGAAGTTCTAATACATTAGTTCCTAATTTCTTAGAACCTAACAGTCTAGCCCCGCCGAACACAATGAATATATTAAGTTGGAACTGCCGAGGGCTTGGGAACCTTCGTGCAGAAATGGTACTCTCTCATTTAGTGGGAGACAAAGCTCCCCAAGTTTTGTTCCTGATGGAGACAAAACAAACTGTTTATGAGATGAGAAGAATTCAAGCAGATCTACATTATCATTCTATGCTTGCTGTTCCTTGTATTCATAGGGCTGGAGGATTAGCCATGCTTTGGAAGGAAGAGGTATCACTGGACATTCAGACATATTCCCCAAATCATATAGATGCTCGTATCATGACTGTTCCAAATTCCCCATAGAGACTTACTGGCTTTTATGGAAGATCGGAGGAACACCACAAACATGAATCTTGGACTTATTTGAGACACTTACACTCTAGGGACTCTCTACGGTGGGTTTGCATTGGTGATTATAATGAAATACTAAAGTCCGAAGAGAAGCAGGGTCGTTTATCAAGATCTTTACGGCTAATGGAAGATTTCAGAACAGTTTTGCTACATTGTGGATTGATTGACATTGGTTTTCAGGGGAATATTTTCACATGGAGGAATGGAAGACATGGTGATGCATTTGTCTAGGAAAGATTGGACTGAGCTTGTGCTACTTTTGAATGGAGAGAAATGTTCCCTCAAGCAAAGGTTTGGCACCTTCAAGCAGCTTATTCAGATCATGATCCAATATTGCTATCAACATATGAGACCGGCCTAATTGCTAGAAGAAAGAAATTCCCTAAACGATTTGAAGAGAAGTGGTCCACTCATCAAGAATGTGAAAATATTATATTGGAAGCATGGTGTAGTGTGTCTTATTCAGGAAGCCCAATGTATAAATTATTTAATAAGATAAGACAATGCTGCATGTCTTTAGTTGCATGGAGTAGGACCCTTGGTAACTCAAAGTCCATGTTGGAAGAGAAATATAAGGAGTTGGAGAACGTCAAGGCAATGAATAATCTGGATAAG
The DNA here is from genome assembly GCA_033629205.1 of Lithocarpus polystachyus. NCBI lineage: Eukaryota > Viridiplantae > Streptophyta > Magnoliopsida > Fagales > Fagaceae > Lithocarpus > Lithocarpus polystachyus. Next base: position 25,016,037 of record CM066172.1, read on the forward strand.
CTTGTCCAGATACAAAAGGTGAGAGACGTAATCACTTCAATCTTATTTCAAGATGAGCTTTTTTGGAGACAGCATTCTAGATCTATATGGCTACCTGCAGGGGATAAGAACACAAGATATTTTCATCAACGGGCTAGCCAAAGACGTAGAAAGAATCACATTACAGGATTTGAGGATGAGGAGGGTCATTGGTGCACTTTAGATGAGGATAAAGAAAGGGTGGCTGAGACATACTTCCAAAATCTTTTCTCCATGACAAATCAGAATATTATGGGGCCGGTTTTGGACTCAGTGGACACAGTTGTTACACCAAATATGAATGAAACACTTCTCCAACCTTATACTCTTGATGAGGTAAAACAGGCATTATTTCAAATGCATCCATCAAAATCCCCAAGGCCAGATGGTATGTCACCTTTCTTTTTCCAAAAATATTGGCATATAGTTGGTAATGATGTTACTGAAGCAGTTTTATCTGTTCTGACTTCTGGCCATTTTTTGCATAAGATGAACTATACTCATATTGTTCTTATACCCAAGAAGAATGATCCAAAACATGTCTCTGACTATAGACCAATTAGTCTTGCTAATGTCATCTCCAGGATAGTTTCTAAAGTTTTAGCAAATCAGCTAAACTCATCCTGCCTAATGTCATATCTGATTCATAGATTGTTTTTGTTCCTAATCGGCTAATTACTGATAATACCACTGTAGCATATGAGGTTTTACACAGGATGAGAAATAAGAGGACAGGAAGGAAAGGCCAGATCGCTATCAAACTTGATATCAACAAGGCGTATGACCATGTGGAATGGGAATTTCTAAGGCAAATTATGCTAAAATTAGGCATTGATGATCGGTGGGTTTGACTAGCCATGGAAACAGTGTGTACTGCTTCATATTCTGTGCTTATCAATGGTGAACCTAGAGGGTTTATTAACCCATTACGAGTAATAAAGCAAGGCGATCCATTGTCTCCATACCTCTTCCTCCTTTGTGCAGAGGGCCTTTTATCATTGCTTAGAAAGGCAGTGGAGTCAAAACAATTACATGGTATTTTGTCATGCACTAATGGAGTTTGTATTTCTCATTTACTATTTGCCGATGATAGCTTTATTTTTTGTGAAGCTACTTTGGAGGAATGCCAGCGTCTTCTTCATTTGTTGGGTTGTTATGAGGCGACTTCTGGTCAAGAAATAAATAGACAAAAAATGTCTATTTTCTTTAGTAGAAACACAAGATCAGAAGTCAAGGGAGATATCCAAGCATTGATGAGAGCGAGAGTTATGGAAAATTGTGAAAAATACCTTGGCCTCCCCATGGTGGGAGGAAAATCAAAGGTGAATACCTTAAAGACCTCCAAGAGAAAATTACCAAACAAGTGATGGGTTGGAAAGAAAAATTCATCTCCAAGGCAGGAAAGGAGATCCTTATAAAAACAATTGCTCAAGCCATCCCTATTTACTCCATGGGAATTTTTTGAATGCCAAAGGCATTATGTGATAAAATTAATTCTACTTAGGCTAAGTATTGGTGGGGGCAGACAAAGGATGAGAAAAAAGTCCACTGGATCAATTGGAAGAAATTATGTACTTCAAAGAAGAGTGGTGGAATGGGTTTTCAGGATATCCAAGCTTTTAATTTAACAATTCTAGCTAAACAAGCATGGAGATTGATTCACAGTACACACTCTTTGTTCTATAGGGTCTACAAATCAAGGTATTTTCCTAATTGCTCTTTTTTGGATGCGGACCTTGGTAATAACCCATCGTATGTGTGGAGGAGTTTGCTGGCAACAAGAGATATCATCACTGAAGGATCATTGTGGAAGGTGGGAGATGGCAGACATATTGAAGTATCTACTCATAAGTGGCTGCCCCATAAACCTGTGTTCCTCGGGGAGGATCGCCCTACCTTACATGTGAGTGATCTTATTGATGCTACTACAATGCAGTGGAATCGAGAGAAGATTTTTGATCTTCTTGCTCACCAGACTAGAATGAAAATAATGGCAATTCCTCTGTCCATGACTAATACACGAGACATTCTAGTATGGAAAGAAAACTCTGCAAATATCTTCACTGTAAAGACTGCATACCAGGTGGCTCTAAGATTAAAGGAGAGATCCCAAATTGAACACTCAAGAGCAATCTCTGATCGGGCTACCTGGAAAAAGGTTTGGGAATTAAAAGTTCCACCCAAGGTTCGTATGTTTGTGTGGCGTGCTTGCTGCAATATTTTGCCAACAAGAGAAAACTTGCATAGAAGGAAAGTTATGGTTGACCCACGGTGTGAGATTTGCTGTAAAAAATTAGAGTCCGTTGGCCATATTTTGTGGGAGTGTCCTTTAGCAAGAAATGTATGGGCGATTTACTGAGGTAAAATTCAGAAATGTCCCAATGATGCTAAGGAACTCTTTGCTCTGTTTCGGATGCTCGTTGATCGGCTACCATAGCTGGAGTTGGATAGATGGGCGACAATATCATGGGCGCTATGGAATGCTAGAAATAAAACTACTTTGAACATGTTCAGCAACATCCTAGAGTAATCCTGGAAGGGGCACTTGGTTTCATGGCAGAGTATCAGAGGTTGATGGCTGCAATGAATAATTCTTAGTCTCTGTTTTGTTGAAAGTTCTGAAGTGTGTTTTATTTTTAAAGATTTGTATTGTGGTGTTGTTTTGAAAGGTCTGTATTGTGTTAATGGGTTTGTAGGACTTTAAGCCTTCGTTTGGGTATTTTGTTTTTAGTTTTTTTCCCTCAGTGCTCTAGCGTGGTCTTCTCCATGTTATAAAGCCTGTGGTTCTGTGCTCTATCTGGGTAGGCTGTCTTTGTAAATGGGCTTTCTTTCCCTGGTGCTGGTATTTAGCCTAGGTGTTGTATCTCTCATACGTTTAAGTAAATAAAATATCTATCTCTTACCTCAAAAAAAAAAAGAGAAGTTCAAACCTAAAATATAAATAGGTAGAGAAATTTGGACATTAGAGAGGTTTCTTACTCTCAATTGTTATTGAAATTTTAATTTTATCAATATCGGAAAATTATTGGCTTTCATAAACTGATCTTTATTAATATTTTTATACACATAAGCTCCAGTGAAAATTACACTTATGAAAGGACATAGGTGCAGTATATTAAGTTCCTAATTAGATTTAAATACACAGGTGTATTAACCAATGAAAAATACATAATTTTATCTTTTTCAAGAACAATAAAATTTTATACAACAACTTTAAAAAGAAAAGGGAACAAAATGATAGCGTGGAAGTGTAGTTGGTCTTGGATGATGAAATTGCCTTTATTATTATTATTATTATTATTTTGGAATGCACTCCAGAACACTTTTGTGTATGCTTTTCAAAGAACGTTTTATTTAATGACCAGGATTCTAATAAGGCAAAAATGTAAAACTGATCCTCTAACTTTCAGTTTTTTTCATTTCAGTCCTCTAACTTTCAGTTTTGTCATTTCAATCATTTAACTTTAAATTTTTGTCAACGCAAGATTCCGTTAGAACTCAATTAAGTATATGCAAGTTCTGTGAAAATAGTGGAAAAGAAAGGGAGACATGGTGGGACGCCAATCAGGACGGTTGTCTACTTGTATTTGCCATATGGGGCTTGGAAGAACCCGAGGGAGATGAAGGTTGGGGGCCCTACAGAGTTAGGAGGCTGTAGTGAAAAGATGTTTTGATCTGATGAGACCATTGTTGTGTCTGTGACTTTGTGTTTTGTGTTTTTTTTTTTTTTTGTGTTTTTTTTTTTTTTACAAATTTTCCTTTTTTTTCTTTAAATTCTGAATTTTTTTTTTTTAAAAATAGCCAAAACAACGTCATTTTGGCTCAATTAATGGCAGCTCCTAACTGAATTCTAACATAGTCTTAACAAAAATTGAAAGTTAAAGGACTGAAATAAAAAAAACTGAAAGTTAGAAGGTCAGTTTTACATTTTTGCCTTTTAATAAATATCAGCTCCAAATAAGAAGAAAAAATTTTAAAATAAAAAAGTTGTGAGGCTTTTACGATTCATAACTTGATTTTCATAAAAATCTTGCGATGTTTGCAAATGACTAGTTCCATAGGTCTCAATTGACAAATGGTAATTACGACCTGTAGGCTGTAGCATAGGTGAAACTAAACTACTTGTACCACTCAAGAATTCCACCCTCCTTTTTCTCTACCTCCAAAAAATGCAAAACCCGATTTCCAACTAATCCCCATACAAAAAACACTTACCACCCAAAAATGATTTGTCTGAAAATATGATGGTGCCCTTAGGCATTTCTTAGATACTTCCCTACCAAATAAACCTCTGGATCCCAGGCTCATGGTCCCAATGGAAAGGCCGGAACAAAAAAATCGTCATTGTAAAGACATTGAGGGCTAGATATATAAGTCCCATGAGAAGCCAGCTTTGATTATCATTAATATGGGAATGGAGTATCATGAAATATAATGGTATCGTGTAGTATCTGAGTTCGATCAATGGTGCAGGTACCAGAACTGCAGCAGTAGCCAAGAAAAATGCTAAGATCCATATATTCCTCTGAACTTTTCCTGCCAATGATAGATGCCAAAGCAGGATTCACTAACCATGTTTTCATTTGCTCCATTTTCTGTTAATGTTGGGAAAAAAAAGTCGTGACAATAAGTGATAAGAGCTTGTACTAACCCAATGTGCTGAGAATGGAAAACCATGAATAAACATAAAGCGGGACTAGAAGGTACTTCATTGACCAATAAGCATTGACGACCTTCCTCCAGAGATAGAATGGATAATGCCGATTGTCAGCTATAAGATAGGGATGGGCCATGCTGAAACAGTCAAATAACCATGTGATGAAACAGTAATATAAACAAAAAGTACGTCAGTAATTGCAATTTATTAGTAGATTGCAAAATCTGCAGGGTATAAATATTACTTTCTTAGATAAAAATGTAGAAAAAATTTTACAGGACAAAAAAAGTCATATAAGGATGTGAGATTGCAAAAAGCACTGGATTAAAAAAAAAAAAAAAAACACCTTTCATATAAGATTACTTTGGTAGACCCACCACAAGTAGTAACAAAACCCAATTCACACACATAAATTCACAGATCAAAACCATGAATAGCATTCTCTTCAATTAAGTTTATTTTGGTATCACTCTAAAAGCATCAAGTTCAACTAGGTGTAGCAGACAAATGAAGAAGTCCCTATGGCAATTTGCTTAGGATGCTAACTGGTTCTCTGACCTGGAAAAATGTACAGAGAAGAAGCCAGCAATAACAGCTATGAGCACATGAAAGAAACTGATGGGCCTTCTCTTCCAAAATGACTGGAACAGGTCCACAATTTGACCTATACTGCAGTGTAGAGGAGCCACAGCAAGAGCAGAGACTAGACCAAAATACATGATCTGTGCAAAATGTGGTGAAACTGTGTGAGCTTCTTTTGCACCTGCCATATCAGGACATACAGTGAGAGACAAGCAACAAAGACCCTTCATATGCCTCAAAGTTAAAAGGAGTAAGAAACATGAACAATACCTAGAACTACACTTCCATTCCAATGGACAAAAGTTAAAAAAGCCACAAATACCATGAGAAAAGGACTAAAGGAAACCAAAAGCTCCCACTTCCTATACCATAATTCTAAAAGGATGACCTCAACTTCATCAAGCAAACCTGTAACACAGCGCCAGTAACTGAATCATAAGGATCAAGAACAAAAAGAATAGATGGTGAGGCAGAAAGAACCAATTTGGCAAGCTACCATATAGGCAGGCTTATCTTCCATTGCTTATAGAAAAAAGAGAGTTAATCTAGTAAATTAACTTTCATCATAACATAACACGGTTACATCTGTTACAAACTAACAAGTTGATCCTCAAAATAGATAAAATTAACAAACCTGATGAGTGATTTGTTGAAAGGAAGCTTGCACTAGGCATAGATTGTTTATCAGTACCCAAGGCATTACTGAACTTTCTCCTTCTCAAATTTGAGTTTGATGTAACATTATCATTGGAAGTTGATCTATTAGTTTTCCCGATTGCTGTGTCAATATTATTTTCTTCTACATTATCCCTTGGACGGACCAGAGTAATATTTATAACCCCAGTGCATGCAACAAAAAGCATCCAAACTATATTCGTCTGCCGAATAACAATAGCCAAGGCACCAAGCTACATATAACAAAATGAAATTAGTTTTTTCCACTAGAATGTAATTATGTATTTCTTTGTTTGAGTATGTAAATCTATTGATTTTCAAACAAATTTAATGGTTCATGAAAAAGACTTAAGTTGAGTGCCTTACCACTGCACTGCACCAGTAACTCCTCTTCAAGCATGCAAGATACATAGCAAGCACTGCAGTAAGCGATGCAACATCTGTATAATAGAGAAAAGTGAAGAACCAATGAAGGGGATATAAAGCTAGGACCACTGCAAAAATTGTTGCTTTTCTTTCACTAAGAGTTGGTCTCAAGAGGGAAATTATCTCATACACAATTATACTGCATAATACTGCCAAAACACCATTTACAGATCGAAGAATGGCAGTGGTGCAGACTTCAGAAAATGATGATGCTGCTTGTACTATAAACATGCTTGGAAACAAAGAAGCAACATAAACAAGTGAAAGATAGTACCTGCAAAAGTTTTAAGTTTCATGATTCAACTCCTTTATCAACATATATGTTCCATATAGGACTAAGCCAACATGGTAAAATCTGCATTTCAAGCCCATCGAGCTTAAAATAGTTGATATCCCATCACATGCATAAAATGATATTGATATATCAAGACAAATCATTTTTGGAATAGCAAAGGTCAACTTCCAATTTTCAAGCAGCTTATATTTTTATCAATACATAGTCATGGTAACAAACAACTATTATAATTCATAACAGGTGCGGCCCAACAATTTTGGAGGCCTAAGGCAATATATTTAAATGGTGCCTTTTTGTTTTCACTTAAATAATATTTAATTAGTATTTAATATCGTAATTTCTCTATAAAAAAAAATCTATTCCTTTTATTTTTTAATATGCTCTTTTTTTTTGGAAAAATGCTAAAATTATAACAAATTTTACTAAAAAAAAACTTTCAAATAATGTAGAAATGAATGCGATTAATGACACTTCAAGAAGATAATAAACAAATATTTGAATAAATGATATTAGGGATATTATAAATTTTACAACATAAAGCTTACAAAGATGTATCATTAATCACAAAAAATAATTCAAAAATGCATCTAATAGGTTATTGATGTCCACATATCATATTAATTGTCACATCAATTTGTAAAGTGTTCAAGTAAAATTAATAATATTTCTAGCATTTTCATATCTGAATTATTTCTTGCGATTAGTGACACATATATTTGTAAGGAAAAATTATAGATATACAAATTCTTTTACAAAAACTTTTACAAACTGATGATATGGTTAATGATTATAGATAAATAAAAAAGTAATGTTATCGGTGGGCCCAAATGAGAACCAATAAGAAGTTAGCCACAACAATAATTTGTAAAAATGTTGTAAAATAGTTTGTAAAACTATAACATTACTCTATTTGTAAGACTCATGTATTTAAAGTTGTATTATCTCTAGCATTACTCAATACTTTGAGACTTCTTAAAAGTAGAGGAAAATTATAAAACTATTTTTTTTTTCCCAATATCTCATTTTTTTTTTTAAATATATCAATTTTTGCCCCAAAATTTGGGGCCTTCCTCTAGTAGGGGGGCCCTAGGCGGTGGCCTAAGTGGCCTAGGCCTAGGGCCGGCCCTGATTCATAATACCTACAACCCCACTCCATACAATCTTTTCATTGCTTTTCCGTCCACAAGTTTAACCAAAGCAGAAGCCACATTCAACTGAAAATCCATTTGAAAAGCAAGAAAATCAATAGCTAATGATCCTAATTCCAAAAGCACCGCAAGGTCCTCTTTTCTCCCCTCTAATAGACTAATAGTTATAGTGAAGTAGTGCAAGTTTTTGTCATATCCAAGTCTTACTGAGATTCGAGTTCTAACCAAAAAGTTTCCAAAAGGAAGGTAGATAGTTCACATTAAAACACCAATTGTTTTTTTTTTTTTTTTTTTTTGACGTGGAACCTCACCAACGCAGGGCCCTTTGGACCACACAACCCCACCTACCAGAACCGTGTATTAGGTAATTAAAGATGTCTAGGTCTACACCAATTACAGAGTGAAAGTTAAATATGACCCACTTTAATCTCTCATTTTATTCAATCTTTCTTTGTTAAATTGTCCATTCAAGTGTAACCCCAATTCAAATATCAACTAGTGGAAGTTCAAATTCATCAAAAAAAGAAAAAGAAAAAACAGATTAGAAAAGGAATGCAAAAGGTTTAAGAGGACGTACAGGCCAGGAGGGGTGGTAATCATGGGATCCCAGCTTCTGAAATTGGCAATGCAGTACTGTTGCGCCTGAGGTATGTGGAATATTTCATCCTATGCAATCAACCCAAAAGGGAAAAAAAAAATAATTCAGAAATATTTTTCAAATACATTCATATTCTTTTGGGGTTTGGGACTTACCATGTAAGGCTCTGGAACTATGCGGTTAACAAGAATGGAGACAGAAATGACCCACAAACTCACAATCACTGCCACAGCTACTTTTCCCATTTCTCTGACTGAGTATCTTTCACAGAATCTTTGCATCTATGGGATCCTTGCTGGGCTCATCCTATGACTCGCGGTCTGTCTATGTGAGTTCAAATCAAAACTGGGTTTTGATTGTATTGCGCAAGAAAGTCGAGCTTATTAATGAAGAGGCAAAAGGAACAGACTTCGCTGTAAAAGATGACTTCAACCAGAAATTTGAACTATAATTGAATTATCCTTGATTAATTAAAATTTTGATCAAAGTAAATAAATTTTTAAATTTTCGAAATTAATAATTTGCTTTTTTTTTTTTTTAGAAGATTTGATTATCTTTTGAATTTTTTCAAAACAGGATCAAATGCTAAATTTTTTGTTGTTAGTTTATTGAGCTTGACGAGGGGGTGTTCTTTTTAGTTGGTTATCAATAATTTTTGTAAAAAAATAGTTGTTGACTCTGTTTGGCACGGATTTTTTTTTAATTGTAAATTTTTATTTATTTATCTCTAGATAATTACTATTTTTTTTGTAAATTTTCTAAGAAATATAAAGAGAATTATCTTTTTTTCATTGATAATAATAATTTGAAAATATAGTATTCACTCCATGAAGTTCACAGCTTTTTTTTTTTCTTCTTTTTTTTTTAAAGAAGAAATTCACAGCTTAATGGAAGTTTATATCTATATTTTCATTTGAATTTTTATGTTTAAACCAAGTTAAATAAAAACTAAAAAGAAGAGATTTCAAATAGGTAATAGGATTGTGTAAATACCGGTAGATTGGTTGGTGTCTTAGTTCTTTAAACTGCTTTGGAACCTCGCATATACAAATTAAAACATTTACAAAATCTGAACTATTGTAACTCACAGGAGAAAATTAGAAATGCATTTTATAAAACATTTTCTCTAAAAATTAATGTGATGAATAGTCCCATATGGCACTTCTCTCCCTCCCGGCCTTCTAGAGGTTGGAGGATAAGGTCTGAACAATTCAAAAAGACTAAAGAGAAAAAAGGGGGTGGGAGGTCAATTGTAATTTGTAACTAACAATTCACAAGTAATTACCTTAACTCTTAGGGTCCGTTCGGTTGGAGGAGTGGAAAAGTGGGAGGATGGAAAATTGTGGGAGGATGGAATATATTTAGTTTTCTGTCTTGTGTGTTTGGTTGAGGGAGTGGAAAAGTGGAAGAATGGAAAACTCTTGTGTTCGGTTGGAGAGAAAAAGAAAATGATGAAAAATGTAACTTATATAAATTAACTATTATACCCTTGTTACATAGTATGTTACATAGTATGTAAGAAATAGATTTATTTTTAATCATTAAATAATATAAAATTTATCACATCATATATATAAATTTATATTATTATAATGTAAAAATTAAATCAGGTCACGTTGAAAAAAAAAAAACAACAACAACATTTAGTAACGTTGAAAAGAAAAAAAAAAACAACATTGTTCAGTAAAGTTGAAAAGAAAAGAAAAAAAAAAACAAAAACAAAAACAACGTTGTTCAATAACGTTTGAAAAAAAAAAAAAACCAACGTTATTCAGTAACATTGAAAAAAAAAAAAAAAAAAAAAAAAACAACAACAACAACAACAACAACAACAACAACAACGTTGTTAATGTTGAAAAGAAAAGAAAATAAAATAAAATAACTTTCAGGTCAACGTTGAAAAAAAAAAAAAAGAAAAAAAAATAGATGAGAAGAGGGTATTTTTGTGAAAATGCTACGATAGAACTTTTCTTTCTAGATTTTCCTTCCGATTTGGAAGGAAAAAAAAAGTGGGCCTGGAGAGAAAACTTTCTTTCGAGTTTTCCATTTTCCCTATTTTCCTTTCCTAAACGAACAGTGGAAAACAGCATTTTCCACCCTGTTTTCTATCTTTCCTATTTTACTTCCAAACGAACACATCCTTAAAGCTTAAAAGGGGAGGCTTGGGGATCTTGGACGACATAAGCAATCACTGAATCATTTGTTGTGTGGTAGCGTAGAAGTGTGGATTAAGATCCGGTACAATTCAACCTATCTACTCTCACAAAAATATTTTACTTTTAACTTTTTTAACTTTCATTATTTACTTCTCTTAACTTTTTTCTTAATCTTTTTTAATCAATGGCTGAAATTGAAAGTTTCTTTTTGCAATTATCAATCTCAATCATTCATAAATATTACATTTGATCTCAATTCGAAGAATGTAAAAAGGGAATGGGATTCCTTCTCCTATTTTATCCATTTTAAAATAGGAGATTGTAGAAAATTGCACTTTTGGCAGGCCATTGATCAGGTGAATTTATATTGAAGGAAAGATCTCAAATTTTCTTACTTTTTCAGTATAGTAATGGATATTGAATGTTCAATTTACTCATAATTTTCTAAGGAGGAAAAATTTGGAATGTTACAATTTTTAGTTCTTTGAAGCATTTGGAGCTCAAGTCAGTTAAGACTCTCATATCTAACCTTCCTCTATGGTAGGGGAGGATAGACTGAGTGGGAGATTAACCAAGAAAGTAAATTTAAAATTTGGTCTTTATGAGCCACCTCAATGGCCATTAGTGGGTGGATTTTTCTTGGAATACTATTTGGAAGGCTAAGGTATACCAAGAAAAGTGGCATTATTGGGTGGACCATTTTAATATGGACAATTGACAATCTAAAAGGGGTATAATTCTTGTGAATGGATGTTGTATGTGCAAATCTTGATATAATATCCTATAATTATATGTCCACCCTCTCCCATTTTGCGAACTAGGGATGATTTGAGAGGACCTTTTTGCATTTAAATGAGATATATAGTAACATTTTATGCTACATATTTTCATATTGATTTTGAGTTTTTTTTTTTTTTTTTTTTTTTTTTTTTTACTTGTACTACCAAAATTGTCTATGGAAAATTTGACATAAGACAATATATCATTTTATGAAAGAACATATTCTCATAATTTTAACTTAGACTCCAAAAATAAATTTAACATGAAAAATAATTTCCTTCCTCATTGAATGAAATCTATAGTTATATTTCACATTTCCATATTCATTATCTTTCTTTTTTTAGAAACATATTCATTGTTACTATTCCCAAGTATTTATGTATGTATATATACTTGTACTTCTTTATGGGAACAAATTAATTATTTTCATCGTTGTTATGGGATATAATTATTAAAATATTAGGTTATATAAAAAAGTAAGAAAAAAATAATTATTATTAATTGTAAGGTTTTAGATTTGATAGCGGCCGGGGGTGTATTCATTTGGGTCATTGTGTTTGGAAAATAGTATGTTTGCCTTATACTAAGTTGAAGAAGATGTTTCTCAAAAAAAAAAAAAAAAGTTGAAGAAGAAAGAAAGAATGTGCATGGACCTGAAATAATGTTAACGATAATAATGTAATTAAGTGTGTTATCAAAAAAAATAAATAAATAATGAAAGTGGGCTCGGCATCTTTTTTTTTTTTTTTTTTTTTTTTTTTTTTTTTTTTTTTTTTTTTGAGCAAAGGCGATAGAGCTCGGCATCTTTTAATCATTAAAAAAAAAAGGGAAAAAATATTAGTAAATCCGACCTACCGGATTCGAACCAGTGACCTAAGGATAGCTGATTAAGCAAACTACAGTCCTCCGCTCTACCAACTGAGCTAAGGTCGGATTGTTGTCCCTAATTGATATGTATTATTTTATAAAGTAATTATAAAACATAAGACTGCAATTCTAACATATTTAGTTATTTACAATCTTATGGCGTATTTGATACTATTATTTAAACAACAATACATGTACTTTCACAACATTTTTTCACCCACATATATTTTCACAATACTTAAATAATATTATTAGAAACTTCTTATCAAATGGGCCCTTAAAAGCCTGGTCTGACAATTCTTGGATTTTTAATTCTTGCCTCTCCATTTTTTTTTTTTTCTTTTTTTTTGGTTCGCCGGAGGGGAGGGGGTGGGGGGTGGTTAAAATGATAGTGAAGAACATATAGAAACGTTTGGAATAAAAATAATTATGATAGCAAAGTTTTAGTCTTCTTGAAAATAATAATAATAAGAAGTTTTAGTCAGTAAAATCGTTTTAGTCCTCTCCGAGCGATTTTAATGAATTTTAAATATTCAAAATTCAAAAAACTAAAATTTAAAGTTATAGAAAAGATTATTAACAAGAGAACTTGATATGGGTGCATTGAGTAGAGTATGACATGTTAGTGGATTCCTATTATTCCAATAGATATGTTATATATATATATATATATATATATATTTATTTATTTATTTATTTATTTATTTATATATTGAATGAGAGATCTAGAGTTTGAACCATTAAGGTGAGCAGAAAAAAAAAATATGTTAGCTTAGTTAAGATGTCTCAATAAATTCTAGTTTTATTGTTTTTTTTTACTGTGTGTGCAACAGTGATAAGAAAAACATGATAATTGAGTGTTAAAACTAGGATAGTATGGATAGGTTATGGAGATCCAACTCTTCTGTTAGCTCCAAGTCTAGTATTCCTCTTGATATTATAAATGAAGAAGATCACACTGTTGATCTCCATGATTTCCAGAAAAGGAATATTCCTAGGGTTGATGCTAAGTCCATCTACAGGACTAGTTGGACTGAAAATACTTTTTGTTCTCAATATAGAGTTAGAACTGTTGAGCAAACATCTTACTAGAATAGATATTAATGCTTCTGTTCTCATATGTTTAAGAGATGCTAGATTTAAAAAGTTTTATGATAGTATTCTTAGCATGATTATTGCTTCCTTGTATGATGGTCCTGTTTATTTTGATTGTTATCCCGATATTTCCCTTGCTTTGCATGATACTAATATTGTTAAAGCTTTAACTTTAAATGTTTTGACATTTGGTTATGAGATGGATGAAGGCATACATATGTGTGTGTGTGTGTGTGTGTTTATTCAATCAACAAAAATTTCTAACCTTTACACATCCACTATTTCACATATCTTCTTTTCACATTCACTTTTATGTGTTAAAATATGGACAATTCCATATATTATGGATATGTGTGTGAAGAGTGTGAATTTTTTTTTTTTTTTTCATTTTCCCCTCATTCATGGCTATGCTCTTTAACACTTTTAGATTAATTTATTTTAAAAAATCAAATTAGATGTATAAACTTATATTTTTAGAATAATCTCTTACTTTGATTGCAATAAATATGAATTAATTATTTTTATTCTATATTTTCATGAAGTATAAACTTGTAGTTAATTGAGATTATGGAGAAACCTAAGCGTAATAAAGAGTTCAAAATAAAATTTCTAAACAAACTTGTATCAAGGTGGATTTGGCAAAGCTTCTAACGGAACAAATTCAAAACTATTGGAGAATGAAGAAAACATGTTGTGGTTTCAAAATATGATCAAATATGGAGGGCAATTGAGTAAATTAAGCTAGATTTTAAATATTTTCTTTTAAATTTTTCCCTCTGAACTTAAATTCTAGTTCTATAACTATCTTCTATAATCAGGGATGGAGCTGTTCATGGACTAGGGGGGCAATGCCCCCTCCCCCCCCCCCCCCCCCCTCCCCTAAAAAAACATGATAATAGTATATATATTCTGAATTTTTTAACATTTAAGTCCAAGATAATTACTCTTGGCCTCCCCTCTCCCCAAAAGTTTACAAATTGACCCTTAGAACCCAACCAAAAAAATAAGCCCATCACTTTGGTTGATGGCCTCTCCACAGGCAAACAATAACAAAATCCCCAAAGCAAGTAACAAATCCTTGAATTGCGAGATACAAAAAAGTAAACCCCTTTGGCATCCTATTTTGTATTGTTCTAAAGGAATGAGGAGGCAACTCAAAGAAATTTACCAAACAGTGTAAAATCTGTATAGTCACTCACTTTACTCTGCTTAGAATAATGTTTAGTTGAAAGAGATGAATGATTTGTACTTAGACTACTCTCACTCACTCTTAGCTCATTTTTGTGTGTGGCCATAAGCTATTGAGTGGGTAACTAAGAGGACTACGTGTGGGGCTATTAATTTTTAAGGGAATACAACTATTTGACTTGCTAAGTTAGTGGGCTACATGTGTGGCTATTAAATTTTAAGGAAATACTTCTAATATTTAACTAGTTAAATTGGTTTAACTTGAAAGTTGAAACGTTTGAGGTTTTTTTCTTCTTTTTTGGAGAAAGTCTTATAGGTTTTGTGAATAAACTAGTGTTAATATATTTAAATTGAATAGTTGTGTAAATAAATTACTAGTATTTTTTATTAAAAAAATTGATAATTACAACGAGAAGGAAAATTTAAATCTTAGATGTCTTGAAAACATTATAAGGTGCCAACCAATTGAGATACAAAACTGATATTGACAATAAATTAGTATTAATATCCTTGAGTAGTGTGTTTGGCCATTGATATTATTATTGTAAAATTTTTAATTGGTGAAAAATACTACATCTAAGTTTTGTCTTCAATATATATTTTGAGTGAGCTACAAATTTTTGTAGATAAATTTGATAAATTGATATGTCATACTTCACAAAAAAAGTAATTAACATTTGTTTATTATGTGTTGAAATGGACCTAATCACATGCATTAATCCATGAGTTTGTAAGTTTTTTTAGTATGTAGCCTAAGAATTTTTCTATACATCTATGAATGTGTTTATATATATATATATATGAGCTTTTCTTATCTTCTTTTTGTTAATTTACATATTCCTTTTAATTCTCAACCAGTAGAACTATAAGGTTTGAAATTGATGAAACATCTAAAAATTAATTAAATAAAAAACAAAAAGAAGTACTATTGGAAATATTAATTTTTATTAAATAGTCTCACTTAGTTATAAGTGAAGAAATTCCCCCCCCCCCCCCCCCGCCTCCCCCTCCTAAGTCTAAAGACTGGCTCCCTCCCTATTTATAATATGGCCACCCCCGCTCCCCCTCCTAAGTCTAAAGTCTGGCTCCCTCCCGATTTATAATATGGCCAAAACTTGTAGCATATAACTAAAATTTGTTGTTGCAGCTGTAAGCTTGTAATAGTTGTATTATCATTTATCTTTTCTTCCCTCATTATTTTGCTATATTTTAAACACGTGGTGATGGTGAGTTGACCCCTTATTTAGCTTTCTTACATAATCCCATTATTTTAATGGGAAGTTGAACATAATAAAAGTAGTTGTCTAATTAGAAATCATCCTCCCTTGAATCCTAATTGCACTCTCAGACAAAACTTTCAAAGTTCCATCATTCAATTAGGTTGCAATGCTTTTCTCAAAACTCATATGTGTCAACTGTACTCTACATAGATTGTCGGCTCATTGGTTTATCTTCCAGTTCAATTAGACGTGGCAAAACGGGCGGGGCGGGTCGGGTTCGGGTCGGGTCAAAACGGATCATTTTTTAAACGGGTCAATCGGGTCGCGGGTCAATCGGGTCACGAGTCGGGTCGAGTTGACCCGTATTTGTCAAACAAGTTTTTTTTTTTTTTTTTTTGAAATAGATGCAATCTGTCAATTTTTTATGAGTTCCTTAACTATGATTAGATTCTCACTAATGATATTGTTACCATTTATCAATTACCACTAAACACTTGATACCAAAATTTGGTGCAACTCTTGTTCCAGCTTTCTAAAAGCTAATCTTGGTATAATCTTCAATCTATTTAAAGTAGGAAGAGAAAATGAAAGTGACAAGTAAAGAATGACAATCTATAATGAAGTACATAACATATTAAGTAAAAAAGAATAAGTAAATATTTTATAAGAATTACATCTCAATCTCAATTTACTCAACGTTGATATGCATGGCAAAACTGGCGGGTCGGGTTCGGATTCGGGTCGGGTCAATCGGGTCACAGGTCAAAACGGGTCATTTTTAAACGGGTCAATCGGGTTACGAGTCAATCGGGTTGCGGGTCAAACGGGTCGGGTCAGAAAATTCTGACCCGTTTTGCCATGTCTATGTTCAATAGTCACACAACTTGCATGAAAAATTATTCCTTTTGTCTCAGACGGATCGCAAAGTCGGATATCTTTTCCATCAGGCTTGCATATCAAAATTCTATTCCTAAAACTATTTTTGAAACATTTCTTTTTTTTATCATACTTTTCACGGACGCCTATTTATAATCGAAGTTGAAAACTTTGACGTTTTCTTTGCTTCGAAAGTTTATATATATATATATATATTTTTTTTTTTTTTGACAAATTTTATTTACCAAATTGGTTATAGTTTAATGTTATAATCTTACTCAATATCATTAATATTACTATATATTTTGAAAATCTAATTGTTGGATTGCATGTTCTCTATGCTCTTAATACATATGTCAAATTTTGTGACAATCGAATATTATTTACTATATGATTTATAAAATTATATTTTATGTATAATTTTAAATTGCAAAAACTTGCAATTTAAACATTTTATTGATGACCTCATAGCTAGTGATCTTTAATTTTCGAAAAATTTTACAAGCTTGAATGATATAAGAAGAAAATGTAATCCAATAGTGGATTTGTCAAAATTCACCTCCAATAAAAAGATATTAATTAAGTTTGTAAAATTAGGCTACAATCAATTTTGTAACTAAACTTTGTCCTATTTTTTATGTCATTATTTTGATATATTTTTTAATTAAAATTAAATTTTATGAAGATTTATAATAGAATCTCTTACCAAAACATATTTTAAATTGTAGAATACATAATTTTATATACAATAATACAATCATAATAATAATAATAACTACTATAATTAAAAATTCTATATTATTTTTAAAAAAATAGAGAATATGATGTTTTGTTGAACTTTTCGAGCACTGCAAAGGTTATTGACTAGTTTAAAACATATATTCAAGGTAAAATTGTGTCATTTTAGTATTTTACGTACAATTTTCTAGTGGCAGACAACAAGGGAGGGGGAACAAGCGCAAAAGGGGCGGAAGCACCGGAAGCACAGAGATGATATAATCAAAGCAAGTAAAACTAGCTAAGAAGGCAGTAGTACAATTAATAATCAAAATAATTTAAACAAATACTAATGCGGTAGAATCAGCCAAGCAATATAACATTTAAAACAATAAGTGAATATGAAAGTACTGAATTAATATTGAAAATAGTTGAACATAAACAAGATTACAGATAAACAGTGGTAGTACACTTACAACAGTAGTGGTTACCGGATTGTCAATAGTAATAAATCCTGAGGCAGTTAAGGAGGGGGAGAGAAACTCTCTAATATCTCTAAACTAGCTCTAGGAGAAAACTTATCAAAGAAAGTTCTGAGTTAACAATAAGGGACATCCCCCCTTATATAGGTAAATAAAGCAAAAGTTCAACAGTGAACAGTGACTTTTTTACTGTTCAAATCAGGACCCATGAGGGACAACAAGAACTTTATCAAATGCCAGGAGATAAGATTTTGGCGTCTTGTGCCGAAAGTAGTCAACAGTAGATTCCCTTGGGGGATAGCAAAGCAAAAGCTGGAAAAGAGCATCAAGATACTAGTCAGTGTCACAGTAATCAGAACAGCCATCGTAAGGATCCCATGGGGGTTCTTATTGTAGTCATGTTCATGGTAAGTGGTATACTGATTGCAGAAACCACAATATAACAAGTGTTCATAAACAGGATTCTTCAA
This sequence comes from Lithocarpus polystachyus, assembly GCA_033629205.1. Lineage (NCBI taxonomy): Eukaryota > Viridiplantae > Streptophyta > Magnoliopsida > Fagales > Fagaceae > Lithocarpus > Lithocarpus polystachyus. The sequence goes on from CM066172.1 coordinate 25,034,287, forward strand.
AAGGTTGGTGAAGTTTTTTGGGTTAATATAATCAGCAATACTAAGATGCTGAGTAGCAATTCCGTAAGGTTTGAGACCAAATACAGTAATTCGGTCTGTATTACCTTCGAAATGGTAATCTTTCCAAAGGTTTTGGATAACCTTAAGGATTTGATTATTGAAATAATTTCCCCAACAGTTTGCAAGAGCATAGGGATTTTTGTAGGACAGGTAGGAATTTCCCTTGTACCATGGTCCTTGGTGACTGTGTCCGTTAACAAGAATGAGATGTTTAGAGGGTTGCACATTCATCCAATTATCTTTTTCCCATTTTGGAAGAGTGCTCCAACATCTAATAGTTACAGAAGGGCTACTGGTACGGGCAACAGCTTGTTGAATAATCTGTGGGAGTTGGTTGATCTGACCATGATTTGAAACTCGGATCATTCTTATAAAACCAAACTCAAACATTTGGGATAGCCAGTCTGGATCCATATCTTCCTCATCCAGCTCATCGTCTTCATAATTAATCAAGAGACCAGGAAAAGGATGTATCTTTCTTTCTTAAACTCGGGAACTTTTCCCAAAATATTCTTCCCAATTGAGTTGAATAAAAACATTGTCGTCAACATCGAGCTCATCAGGACCAAGAATGCTAGCAGTTACTAATTTTTTGAAGTATTCATACCATAGGTCAAAAGACCTAAACATAGCCTTGCTTTCTAAAATACTTTTTTGTATATTAGAGGGCAAGTTGGCAACAGCACATCTTAAACCAAATTGAGTCTTAAGACTTAACTTGGCATAATCAGTACCCATTAGAGTCATTTTATCCATTGAATGGATTTCCTCTTTGCCAAAGAGTTGACTAATGTAGTGGTCACGGTTAATGTAATGGCTTGCAAAAGCCTCATTATGTGAAAAGGGTTGGTTAACAGGTTTATTTTTGTCAGTATGGGAAGAAAGGTCAATAATTAGGCCTTCATAGACCTCATTTTGAGCAGTAAGGTTAACAAGGTGGATTTCAAGAGCCTGGAGGGTTTTCTTGAAAAGTTTACGATGGTTAATAGTGTAGGCCGCTTGGAGGTTGTCAAGAAGAACTTTAACAGGAGTGGGTAATTCACTGAAATTTCCATTGTGGAACTGCAGTATTTTAGATATGACTTCCTATAAAGTAATTTCCATATCACCACTGGAAAATGTCACCTCTGCCGGGACAGATTTCTGAAGGGATGTTGATCCTCTAGAATTTCTCCTAAAAGATGCGCCTTCATGCATTACAAAATACGCTGGGATTCTTTTTGTCTTGAGGATAGTCTTGCGCAGGTGCTTTCCCCTTATTTTTCCTCGATGCTGAGGAAGACATAATATTCCACTTGCTAGTGGTACGAACAGCTTTAATCCACTCACTAGTGGTATTAGTAGTATGATCTACAGCAGTAAGGGTCCTCAATTGGAAGGATGATTCTGCATAGGAGTTAATAGCATAATCAATATCAATTTCATGTTTTGAAATAAATTTAAATTTTACTTTCTGTCCAAATGGATCTGAAGTAATTCCACTATGGTCAACAAGAAAGGGATACAAAGTGTTAATGAATGGAAGACCAAGAATCACTTTGTCATGCATATTCTTAACAAGAACAGAAGGAATCTTGAAAGAAACATTATCATGGTAAACATAAGCATTGCTTAATTCATATTTGATCCTCATTTAAGAACCATTAGCAGAAACAAGTCTTTCAAAGGACTGTTTAAAATACTTAGAAGGGATTAATCCTTCTTTAATACAGTTCATATCTGCACCAAAGTCAATCATAGCAATAACATCAAAATTGTAGTCAAGAGAAACAACAATTTTTACTTTTGTAAACCATTTTGGAGGAATAGTTTTATTAACAAGATTGGTATGAGAGTTAATTGCATCAGAAATACCTGTATCAAAAAGAAGAGCTTGTTGACAGGAATCATCTCTTTCTTTATGCTCATCTTGTTCATTATTAGATTGTTGCTTATCAAGATTTTTATCAACTTTTATCAATAATAATTCTTGTTTTATGTTAATATTGTCATTTTTAAGCACTTGAAATTCATGTTTTAGATTGTCAATATTTTGTTCATCGATACTGAGTTTATGTTTGAGATCATCAATAGTTAGCTCCTTAGGTTTCTTCTTGTTAAATCTTTCCAAGGTTTCTTCAAAACTTATTGTTGATTTACGTTTTTTAGAATTTTCATCTTTGGTTAAATTTTTCTTGAATTTATCAAGATACTCTTTTTGCAATTCAGGGTTCTGAATTTGATTTATTAAAGTGATTAACAGTTTTTCATTTTCTTCATGTTTTGTGAGAGTGTTAATAGTTTTAATAGTATTACAACAAGAATCTCTGCAGCCAAGTTTAATATTAGGTGAATCAGAAGATTCATCAGCAGAGTGATAGCAAGAATCAGTTGAAGATAAATCGTCTTCCATAGAATCAGACGAATTGTTTGATTCAAGGATTCTAAATAAATCTTCTTGATCTTTATCAATAATGTTTAATATACTGAGCTTATTTTTCAATTTTCCAGGTTTTTCTTTATAGTCTTTACTGTAATGACCAAGTTTTCCACAATTAAAGCATTTACCTTTAGCAGGATTTTGTTTAACATATTTTTTAGAAACATTCCTCTTTTTCTCATAAATATCATTTGGTTTAATAAAGCTGGTTTTGAATTTTTAATGAGGATTATTCTTGTGGCTTTTATCATGTTTTTCCTTCTTTTCCCTAGAAGGAGCAATAAGAGGTAAGCCATATTGTTCACAAAAATTTCCCATTTCATATTTAGCTCTTGTTTTGTTTTTTAACAATTTTTCATCATTACACATGTTAATCCCTAGTTTGTTAATAGTGCTTAGAATATCACCATAAGTTAAATTTTCATAGTCAATAGAATTATTTTTACCAATTAATTCTTGTTTTACCTTATGAGCAAAAATAGGAGGCAGACCGTCAATAAACTTTTCTTTCCAATACGGTTTTTTGCAGTCTTTCCTGAGCATAACTCTAGAAAGAAAAACAGCTTGGTACCACTTGTAATCAGACATAGTAGGACATCTCAAATTATTCAGATAATCAGAAACTCGAGATGAAACATTAGTAAGGGTACCAACAAAATGTTTAAGAGTGGTATAAACAAGGGTGTTAACACCATCAGGGATGCCAGAGTTCCTTTTTTCATCAAAAATAGGAAAACCATCATCTTTCATTTTAATAGCATGTTTAATAGTCTCTGGAGTCTTCTGTGAGATAAGAATCCCACCAACCTCGAAGAGTGCTAGAAAAACCAATAGAAAGGAGTTCAACAATGTCAGGATGATCAAGGCTATGATTGTTCATATAGGTAATAGCAACCATAGACATGTGACCCATTTTGTTAATAATTTCCTATTCAGAAAGACCATCAATATTCCATTCATAGAGTTTGTTAGCAGGAGACAGAGAATTGGGATTGAAAAATCCTTTCTTCGAATTGCATATCAGGAGGAGTGGGTCTAGTATACCAGTTTTTTGTAAAAGACATGGGATTTGTTCCAACAAATCTTTTAATTTCTGGAAGACCATTATCAAAAATATTTTTTTGGGTCAACAGAAGAGGATGATTTAGAATCTGAATTTTCTTCAAAAACAGTTTCTTTACCATTTCTTGAAATAACAGCAGTAACATTAGAAGTAGAAGTAGTGCCTTCAGTTTTGATCTTTAAATCAGAAAGCATTTTTTTAACAATGTCAAGAGTTTTTTACTGAGAAGTTTTAAAAGCAATTTTTTCTCTTTGACTAGGTAAATCAATCAAAGGTTTCTCAGGTTTTGTAGGAACAGTTTGTTCAACAATTTTCTCTTCAATACGGTCAAGCTGTTGACCAATAATATGCAAAGACTTATTTGCAAAATTACATTGTTCAATAATACCAGAAGCAGGGGTTTCAGAATCAGCAATCTTGAAAGGAGAAGCTTTTATCTCCGTCTTTTGACAAGTCATAAGAATTGTCTCAAGAGGCAGATGGCTAGTCCTAACAACAGTTTTATCTTTTTTAACAAAATTTGATTTCTTGATTACGTTCAAATAATTTTGTTGAATAGGATCTTTTGAAACATAATGATTTTCAAGAAAATCAAAAAACAGAATATGTCTTTTTAAAACATGCATTTTTTCTTTCTATTTCCTTTTAACATGATCTTTTTCAGATTGAGAAAAAGTACTTGGGTAATATTTTCTTTTATCCCTATTTTTAGGAAGAATAAATTCATTGGATAAACCAATTATATCAATTTCAAAATGTTTACTAAAAGAAGTTAAAACTCTTAATTGGTTTTGAAAAACAGGAGGTTCAACAATTTGAAAATCAGAACCAGAAGGAGACACAGATTTTGTTTCTTCTTCTTCGTCTTAAGCAGATTTCTCATAAGGAGAAGAAGTTTCAGGTTTAGTTGAATAAAAAGCAGTGCTAACTTGAGAGTTATTACTTGAAACTCCTTTTAGTTTCAAATTGGGTTTAACAAAACTTTTTTGTAAATAATCAGCAAGATCTTGATCTCTTTTGGAAACATTTTCAAATCCAGCAAAGGAATGTCTTCCTTTGTTGATCTTTAAAGGTTTATCATCACTAAAACTTATTTTAACAGTTCCATCAAGATATTGTTGAATATTTGTAAGATCAGTTTCATGATAAATAGGTTTAGCAGGTGGTGAAATATTTTCCAATAACCATTCCTTAGGAAGATTTACATCTTCCCAACGAATCATTTTTGGAACTTCAATTTTTGCATCTGAAGTTGAACATTGAATTAACATGGTTTTACCAGAAGGATCTTTAATATAAGCAGCTTGGGGATTCAACTGGGAACCCACAAGTTTGTAGTAAATACGGTAAATAAGAGCAAAAGGTTTACTACCTTCATCCATATCATAACCAGAGGTTAACACATTTAAAGTCAAAGCTTTAACAATATTAGGATCATCAAGAGCAAGACAAATATCTGGGTAAACGTCAAAGTAAATAGGACCATCATACAAAGAAGCAGTGATCATGCCAAGAATGCTATCTTTAAACTTTCTAAATCTAGCATCTCTTGAATACATCAAAGCAAAAGCATTAATACCTTTTCTTGTGAGGGGTTTAACAGCAACTTGAACAAGACCAATATGCAAATATTTCAATTTAGTAGCAAGAAATTCGTTAATATTCTTTTTTGAAAATAAACAACATTTTTCATGATGTCTGGAAATAGAAAATGTTTGTTCAACAGTTCTTACTCGATACTGAGAAAATCTAGTATTCTCATGCCAAGTAGTATTGTAAATAGTTTTAATATTAACTTTGGGGATATTCCATCTTCGGAAATCCGGAATTTCTTTCTCTTCAACCACTTGATCTTCTTCGTTAATGATATCAGAAGGACAGTTAGTCCTGGAGCTAAAAGAGGAGTTGGATCTCCACATCTTATCCATACAATCTTAATTTCAACACTCAGTTATCATGTTTTTCTCACAACCGTTATATTTCGTAACACAGACCCTAAATAACCCTATACCTCTTCTCATGCCCTAAACGCCCTCACTGGCTCAAGCGAGCCTTACTAAGATCTGATTCTGGGAATTCACTTTACACCTAGGGTGGTGCCAACGATGGTAAGAAGGAACACAGTAACGGAGCACCAAAGGTTCAGATAGATACGAACAAGGGAGCAAAGACACAACAACACTATCGACGGCTAAGGAAGGAATGGCACTGATATAAATAAATAAATATATATATATATATATATATCTCTCTCTCTCTCTCTAAGACAAGATTACTATAACTGGTCTATATGTGTAAAAATTCAGTTAAAATATGACAAACGGGTCAAGTTGGGGTATTCAATTTTGACTTACTCGAATATGGGTTAAAAATGACTATAGCTTAATAAGAGGTTGGATTAAAATGAGATATTAATCTTATCACTTTTACCTTTAAGCTATTTTTACTAGTTGGGTCGACTTCAATGGCAACTCTAGAAATTTTTTTAGGGGAATTATTAGGAAATTTAAACTAAACAAAATTTAATAGAAAAAGAATTTGAAAATATTAATTCATTAACAAAAAAAAAAAATCAAATATATGAAATTTTACAATTTTCTTTTATGATTTTTTTATATTTTTAAATTGTTACATGATGGTTCATTATAAGTTTTTATTATCTATTGTTAATGTAGCTAGGTGTGACTATTTTATTTTGTTAAGCTTGTATAAATTTATTTGTTTTTATGCAGTTGTCATTATTTTTGTAGGAGCATTGGGCCAAGAATCCCTCATCCATGTACAGGATGGGCCTAGAGCCCAAGCCAAGGACCAAGATCTATCCGAGGATGGGTAATCTCTGTCAAGGTAGTCTGCGTTGGTATATAAAGAAGTTAGTGTTGAATGTAGGGATCCAGGAGGTATGCCAAGGATGAATATCACCTCGGATAATCAAAACCGAAGCTTGTTTTGGTGGTCTGCCATTCAGGAGAACACTCTAGAGAATTATGTTAGAACGGATAAGTATTGTAGAAATATGTGGCAGAGAAGGGTCCTAAAATATCAAAGGAGAAAGTTGCTACTACTACATTAAATACTCTGCAACTGATCCTCTGGTCGCATTAATGTGAAAATGATACCTGAACAGTATTATTCAGCCTTACAACTATTGTGTAAAGACTTCCAAAAAATGTTGATGGGACAAGTATCAACACCAACCACTAAGCCTGCACATGGAGGGCAATGGAAGAAGGAAATGAGGGTATAAAAGAGGGGAAAGACCTAGAGAGTAGGGGATCGGAGAAAAAAAGAAAGAAACATTGCAGCAACCTAGAACTAAGTTTGTAACCAACTCATGAGTCAATATACTGAAACAATTCTCCTCGGATTGAGCCGAGGACGTTGATCTTTGAATAAATCTATTTTGTCTTTATTCTTGGTTTACTTGGATCTATTATTCTTCTTTTCAACACATTAAAGCCCAATTTTCCCAACCTACTCTCTAAAAATTCATTTTTTTGGTTTTTTTGGGCCTAAGTCCATCCTTCTGGTGGGCTAGGAATCTGATTTGCTTCCTTACAATTGGCACCATCTGTAGAGAAAAAAACTAGGGTGATAGTGAGTCTGTCTATTAATCATGGTAGGTTCGGGTCCAAACCAGCTAGAATCTATGGGGTCTCAACGTGAAAACCACTTTCGTAATCTTGAGCGCAGAAACGACCAGGAGGGAAGTGTGCATACTACCCGTACTGGTGAAAGTCATTCTCGAGATGGAAGCCTCGTCTCTCATAAGAAGAAGGCCAAGGCCATGCAGTTGGAGATTGATCATTTAAAGAGGAAGTTGTGCCACAAGCGGATAAGGCGAAGTCCCTCCATTTCTGACTCTTCTTCTTCTGATGGTGAAAAGGATGGTGATTATAGGCGTTGATCAAGGATACATCTTAGCGAATCTTTCTCGTATGATGAGGATTACCATCATGAATGCAGGGACGAAGATTCATCCTCGAGAGGCCTGAGGAATGATGCCATGAGTAAGGCACTTAACCGAGTCTCTAGATCACCTTTCACGCATAGAACTGAAGGGGGAAGGCTTCCTCGGATAGACTCTATGGAACATGTTAGTCATTTCAATCAGAGAATGACTATACACTCCAAGAATGAGGCCTTGATGTGTAAGATATTCCCATCTAGCTTAGGTCCCTTGGCAACGAGGTGGTTTGATGGTTTGGGAGCAGGTTCCATCGACTCCTTTAAGGAACTCATTCGGGCATTTGGATCTTATTTTATCATATGCAGTAGAGTTCCTCGGTCTTTGGATTCTTTGTTATCCTTGTCTATGAGGAAAGGAGAAACCTTGAAAACATATTCGGACAGATACTGGGAGATGTTCAACGAGATAGATGGAGACTTTGATGATGTGGCGGTTAGGACTTTCAAGGTTGGTCTGCCTGCCGAGCACGGCTTAAGGAGGTCTTTGACCAGGAAACCTGTTACCAGTGTTCGCCAGCTCATGGATCAGATTGATAAGTATAAAAGGGTTAAGGAGGATTAACAGCAAGGTAAGGGGAAGGGTAAGGTTATCCCTCAAGAGATGAGGGATTTCAAGTCGAACCGCTATAACAATAACCAGCTACGCAGGGATTTTGGTGAACAATCTAGGTCTACAACTACCCAAATGGTTAACACTGTGTTTCGGGAACCAGTGCATCAAGTCCTGGAGAAAATTAAGAATGAGTCATACTTCAAGTGACCAAACAAAATGAGCAGAGACCCCCTGAGACGCAATCAGAGTCTCCATTGCCAATACCACCGGGAGAAAGGGCATACAACTGAAGACTGCAAAACCTTATGGAATCATCTACAGCAGCTGATCCGAGATGGCAGATTAAAGCAATTCTTGAACTGATCCAACGAGCAGGAAAATCACACGGGATCAGGGACTCAAAGCAATACTTCTTCAAGGCCCCTCCTAGGCACTATCCATGTTATACTCGCCACACCGAGGAGAACAAGATCTTGTCCGTCCAGGGTAATGACGGTGGCTAGGTCGTCTGTCGTGGATTCTGGGCATGAACCGAAGAAGGCTAAGGTAGGGATCCAACCGATGTTGAGCTTTTCGGATGATGACAAAGCAAGGGCCATACAACCATATGATGACGCCCTGGTGATAACCCTTAGGATTGGAGGGTATGACATGAAGAGGGTACTGGTAGACCAGGGTAGTAGAGCTGAGATTGTGTATCTAGATTTGTACAAGGGGCTCAATTTGAAGCCAAAAGATTTGACCAGCTATGACTTACCTCTAGTGGGCTTCGACGAGAAGGTTATTATCCCAAAAGGACAAATTAGATTGCCCGTGCAAGCCAATTCAGAGGTGGTGGAGGTGGACTTTATAGTGGTGGTCATTTTTTCTCCATACACGGCCATTGTGGCACGGCCCTGGCTCCATGCCTTAGGGGCCGTCTCATCCACTCTTCATCTCAAGGTGAAGTACCTATCCAGGGATCGGATCGAGGAGCTGGACGGGAGCCAGTTTGTGGCTAGACAGTGCTTGGTGGCTGCCATCATGCATCAGCCTGAAACTAGTTCCCTGGCTCAAACAGATGTAGGTTCGTAGTAGTTAAAGACCAAGGCGTCACCTCTAGGTAGAGCAACCGAGGAGGCGAAGTGTGAAGATTTAGAGAAAGTCATTATAAGTGATGATCTGGAGAAATTCTTTCAAATCGGAGCTCAGCTGCCTTATCGGGATAAGGAAGAGTTGGTGAAGTTTCTTAGGGGGAACATTAATGTGTTTGCGTGGAATGCCTATGAAGCCCCTAGGGTTGATCCGAGCTTCATCTGTCACCACCTAAACGTCAATCCATCCATCATCCCTAAAAAGCAACAGCCTCGGCACTTTTCAAAAGATCACTCTGACGTTGTTAAAGACGAGGTGATGAAGCTTAAGCAGGCCGAGGCTATTAAAGAGGTGTTTTACCCTGAATGGCTGGCTAATACTGTGGTCGTGAAGAAGAAGAATGGAAAGTGGCGAGTATGTGTGGACTTTACAGATTTGAATAAGGCTTGCCCTAAAGACCCTTTTCCTATGCCTCGGATCGACCAGTTAGTAGATGCAAATGTAGGACACCCCCGGGTGAGCTTTCTGGATGCTTTCCAAGGCTACCACTAGATACCTTTGGCTTTAGAGGACCAAGAAAAGACAACTTTTATCACTCCCACTGAGAACTACCACTATAAAGTGATGCCTTTTGGGCTAAAAAATGCAGAGTCTACTTATCAGAGGATGATGACAAGGATGTTTGAGTCACAGCTGGGAAAAAACATCGAAATTTATATTGATGACATGGTGGTCAAGAGCAAGATGGAAGCCGAGCACGTTAATGACCTCAGAAACATCTTCGAAATCTTGAGGAGGCACAAACTGCAACTTAATGCTTCCAAGTGTTTTTTTGGTGTCGGATTACGGAAGTTTCTAGGCTACATGGTCATGCAACGCGGGATTGAGGTCAATCCTAACCAGATTAAGGCAATCGGTAATTTACAACCACTTCGAAATCCCAAGGAGGTCCAGAGGTTAACAGGGATGACCGCTACTTTAAACCGATTCATATCCCGGTCAGTAGACAGGTGTAGGCCTTTCTTTCAGTTGTTAAATAAGTGAAAGGGATTTGAATAGACCGAGGAGTGTGTCTTGGCTTTTCAGCAGTTGAAAGAATATCTTTCTCAACCACCTATCATGTCCAGGCTCGAGGTGGATAAGGTTTTATTTGCCTAAATTGCAGTGGCCGTCCACGCAGTGAGCTTGGTGTTAATACGAGTTAACAGTGGTGTATAGAAGCCAGTTTATTATGTGAGCAAGTCATTACATGAAGCCGAGGTCCGATATTTATCACTCGAGAAGGCCATTTTGGCAGTGGTGCATGCCACTCGTATGCTTTCCCATTATTTCCAATCACACATAGTTGTCGTCCTAACCCAACTCCCTCTTAGGTCTTTACTTCGAAGCGCTGACTATATAGGAAGGATTGTAGAATGGAGAACAATCCTAGGAGCTTTTGATATCAAGTACATGCTTCGCACCTCTATCAAGGGTCAGATCCTCATTGACTTGGTGGCTAAGTTTGTTGAAACCTCGACTGAAGAAAAAGGGGAGGAATGAAGCATAGATGGAAATTCAATTGGGGTAATCTCTTTACAAGAATATTTGTCTTGGAGGGTCTACGTTGATGTCGCAGCGAACCTCAAAGGATCTGGAGTGGGGCTAATCCTGGTGTCCCCTAAGAAGATCACAATTGTGAAATCCTTGAGACTAGGCTTCTCGGCCACAAATAATGAAGCTGAGTATGAAGCTTTGCTGGTTGGGATGACCATAGTTCAAAGGATGGGTGGAAAGACCGTAGAAATATTTTCTGACTCAAGATTGGTGGTAGGTCAAGTCCGAGGTGAATTAGAAGCCAGAGATCCCAGAATGCAGGAATATTTGAGCCAAGTTAGACATTTACAATCTGGATTTGAGTCTTTTAATTTATCACAAATCCCTAGAAGTAGAAATACACATGCGGATTTGCTTGCAACATTAACAACCTCTTCGGTACAGAGTTTACTTAGAGTGATCCTTGTAGAAGACTTAACTAAACCTTTTGAGGTAAGAAGAGCTGTGGTTTCTATCCATCAGATAAGGGTGGATCCTAACTGGATGAATCCTATTGTGCTATTCCTTAAAGATGATATCTTGCCTGAGAATAAGTCAGAGGTAGACAAGGTACGGAGGAAGGCTCCTCGGTTTTGCCTATCTGAGGATCAAATGTTATATAAGAGGTCCTTTTCTGGCCCGTATCTGCAATGCATACACCCTAAAGCAGTTGAGATACTTTTGGAGGAGTTACATGAAGGAATTTGTGGAAGCCACACAGAAGGAAGATCTTTATCTCACAGGGCCTTCACTCAAGGGAATTGGTGGCCCAACATGCAAAGGGAAGCACAAGAATACGTGAAAAAGTTCTATCAGTGCCAGAGATTTGCACCAAACATCCATCAACCAGGAGGAGTCCTTAATCCTCTATCCAGCCCGTGGCCTTTTACTCAGTGGGGCTTGGACATTGTAGGTCCTTTCCCCAAGGCAGCAGGAAATGAGAAATATCTGTTGGTTGGCATAGATTATTTTACAAAGTAGGTTAAAGCTGAACCACTAGCAAATATCAGGGATGTGGACGCCAAGAAGTTTGTTTGGAAGAACATTGTCACTCGGTTTAGAGTCCCCCATACCCTCATCTCGGATAATGGACTTCAGTTTGACTAATAAATCCTTCAGAAGGTACTGCTGCGAGCTGGGAATAACTAACAGATATTCCACTCCAGCTTATCCATGGGAGAATGGGCAGGTTGATTCTGTAAATAAGTTCATAATGAATGGGCTCAAGAAGAGATTGGATGACGCGAAGGGAAGATGGGTGGAAGAGTTGCCGCATGTCCTTTGGACTTGTAGGACTACACCTTGTAGATCCACGGGGGAAACCCCTTTTTCAATAACATATGGGGCCAAGGCTGTTATTCCACTAGAAACTGGATTCCCAATGCTGAAGACAAGTTCCTTTGCTCCGAATAGCAATGATGATTTATTGGTGAAGAGTTTAGACTTAATTGAAGAATAAAGAGAAAACGCCATGGTTCAATTGGCCTACTATCAACATAAGCTTAAGTAAGGGTTTGATGCCAACATAAAGTTAAGGCCATTGGCACCTAGTGACTTGGTGTTGAGAAAGGTTGTGGGTTCTGCAAAGAACTTAGCTTGGGAAAAATTAGGGCCCAATTGGGAGGGACCATATTATATTACATCGGTGGCAGGAATAGGTGCATATTGTCTAGAAGATTTAGAAGAAAAAGTTGTACCATGCCCCTTGAATGTAAATAACTTGAGAAGGTATTATTATTAATGAGAATGTACTTCACCATGTCTTGCTCGGTTATATTGCGTATCATGTATCATTTATCTAAGTATCAAACAGACCTTTGGTTATGCCTAGATACTTGGACCACATACCTTGAAAAAATTGATATTTTTCTATCATTATTCTAAGTATTAAACGAAACCTTAGCTATGTCTGGCTCCTCGGACAACATACTTTGAAAAAATTAATACTCCATGATATCTATCTAAGTGTTAAACAGAACCTTAGTTATGCCTGGCTCCTCGGACCATATGCTTTGGGAAAATTAATACTTCGTGACATCTATCTAAGTGTTAAACAGAACCATAGCTATGCCTGGCTCCTCGGACCACATGCTTTGGAAAAATTAATACTCCGTGACATCTATCTAAGTGTTAAACAAAACCTTAGCTATGCCTGGCCCCTCGGACCACATACTTTGGGAAAATTAATACTCCATGACATCTATCTAAGTGATAAACAGAACCTAGCTATGCCTGACTCCTTGGACCACATACTTTGGAAAAATTAATACTTCATGACATCTATCTAAGTGTTAAACAGAACCTTAGCTATGCCTGGCTCCTCGGACCACATACTTTGGACAATTAATACTCCATGACACCTATCTAAGTGTTAAATAGAACCTTAGCTATGCTTGACTCCTTGGACCACATGCTTTGGAAATATTAACACTTCGTGACATCTATCTAAGAATCAAACAGACCCTTGGTCATGTCTGGATCCTCGGACCATATTCCTTGGGAAAATTGATATCTTTTTATCAATCATTTTAAGTAATAAGTAGAATTTTAACTATATTTGGCTCTTCGGACCACATATTTTGGGTGAAGTAATACTCCCTGTCATCTTTGACAAGCATTAGGGAAAAGCCATAGTTTATCTCAAACTACTTGAATTACATACTAAAGGTAAATCTGAATGTTAAACATGATCAGCTATTCTAAATGGCGAGGATCATCATGATGGTAACAAACTTAGCATTGCCTAAGGCATAGGTAGACGTACTTACATATGTTAAATATACATATTGCATTAGTTTATGTGGTTTTGAAATTGAATTCATGTTTTGCTAAGATGATGCACCAATTGGGTTTAACTTGATTTGCTGCTAACCATATGAGATGGGGTAAATTTTCTACTACTTATACAGATTGACAAGGTTAATTCTAGCTTATAATTACTTTTACTAAGTGTAAAGTAAAAATAGAAGTCATATCAATACTTATGCAAAAATCATAGAAGTGACCAAGATGTTCATAACTTTCATTAGCTAAAGCCTCAGAAAGAGGCTGCTTAGATTACAAGAGGCTGAGTACATTAAAAAAACAAAAAACATTTATAAAGAAGGAGGCAACTTAAGATTTCATCTTTATCACGAGCTTGTCCTTCTGGGTCTTGGGAGGCTGAGTAGAGTCTGCCGTGGTCGAGGAGGGACCTTTGCCTTTAGGATCTTCTTTGGGAGGTAAGGGCAAAGAGGCTAGCACAATCTCCATACATTGGGAGGCCTCCTTCTCCTTCACGGGCCCTTTAGGGGCATTCTTGGCAGGCTCCTTAAGAGCATCATCCACCTTTTCGGCGTCCTCGGTTTGCTTTGCTACCTCAAAGGAGACTTCTGCCGGGGGAAGAATTTTGCTGGGACTATCCTTGCCTTCATTTACCTCCTTGGAGGCTGAGTCAACCTTAGAGCTTGAGGAGCCCGAGGCATGGATAGCTGGGGGGTAGTACACATTCTTTGCACTCCTAAGTGCAGAGAATGCCTCAACTCCAGCTAGGTCGAAGGGCCTCGTTCCACACTTGGAGGCAACAGAACTTGCATACCTCCGAGACCTCTTCCCTTAGGCTTCCTCGGTCTTTGCTACGCCCATATCGTAGCCTTCTTGCTCAGCTTGCTCTTTAGACTTCTCGGCCTCCTCCAGCTTCTTTGCCAAGGTCTTGATTTGACCTTTGGCGGCAGCAAGCTCGTCCTCAGCTTGGCGGAGTTGGTTTTTGTTGTGCCTTAGTCGTCTCTCCACTATGTCCAAGGCAGCCTTGGCGCTCTTCTTGTCACACTCGGTCTCAGCTAGCTTGGTAACAAGGTCTTGAGATTTCTTTTTTGCCACCTCAAAGGCCTTCACAACGGCAACGCGTCTACTCTCCTCATATCCTTAGCCAGCCGGTGGGAGCTGACAACTATTTCTTCAACTCTGTGAGCAGCCTGGACGGCCTTTTAAGAGAAAAGAAAAGAACAGGTAAGAACAAATACCAATAAAATAAGCAAAGGGCTAATGAAACAGATAATGAAGTAAAACATGTAAAGTTAAATAAAGACAAATGAATAATAAATATAAAACTTACCAGTGCAAGGTCTCTTTTCAAGCCGAGGAAGACCTCGTGCTTCCTTATTGACCACCAATCAGACGTGTCCTTAGGAAGCAGTAGAGCTTGCTCCACTGCATTGGCCACGTAGCCGGCCTTCTGGTCGTGGAAGTTTTTGATCGATGCGTTCGCGAGCAATGGGGCCCTATCCAGTACCAAGGCGAGTAACCATGCAGGATGGCCGACCTAGGACCCAACTCTTTTGTCTACCAGATTTTGGGTCACCCTAGCTTGTTTAGTTCCCTTTTGGGGCTTGGCATCCTTAGGTAGAGGACCCTTGCCTCCCTCCACAACCTGACTTGATTGATCCCTCTTCCTTTTTAAGTTGGAAGGATCACCTCGGGGGGGTTGAGTGGGAAGGGTTGGAGGGAGCTTGGTTTAGGCACTCTTTTTGGGCACCTTGCTTCCCGAAGCAGCCTCCATTACACCCAGCAAGCCAGTCCTTTGTTTTCATTTCAAGCCCATAGAGTTTGGAACAGGGGAATCCTCCGGCGTCTGGTCTTCTTTGGTTGTGGGTTGAAATTGGTTGAATATGTTGAAGTCGTCCTCAGAATCGGACAACTTGACTACTTCTTCTTCTTTTTCTTCTTCTTCTACCTCCTTGATTAAAGGGCAAGAAGAGGAAGCCCCCACCTTAGGAACGCCTTCTGGTATGGGGTTGACGGTAAAAGCATGCTCTAGGATTGGCTGAATGAGTAAGGTGCTTCCTGGAATAAGAGCACCTTCAGGTAGGAGAAATCCAGGAATAGCTACATTGATCCGAAGAAGGCAGGGATCCTTGGCCTTTATGACGCACTTAGGCTCCTGGAAGCTTTTCGAAATCGGTGTGTATCCGAGGATCAAATGAGCCACTTGTAACTATCTATCCTCGTCCACGAACTCCTCGGCTTTAAGGATTTTGTCTAGGCTGTCCTTTTTGACCAGACTTAAATTTGGCTCGGCAGCGTGTTTATCTGCAAATTTATCAAAGAAACAGAAATTTGTTAGCATCATGAATGGTATAAATGAAAGGGAAAGGGTTAATTAAAATAATCTTCCTAAGCCTAAAGCCCCACCTAGTTGCCCTTCTCTTGTCGGGCAAGGGAGGCCATCGTGCCACTCCCTTGACAAGATTAAGAAATCTTTTTATTTAGCCCCTTGTTGGATTTGGGGAGGCACTGGATTAGCCTAACCTTGGGGTACCTTGATTTTAAGTAGTACCCCTGCCCCTTTAGGTGGTGTAGGTTGTAAACCCAATTGACATCGTTGTGAGTCAAGCCTAAACCCATTTTTTCATTAAGGGCGTCTACACTCCCTAGTATTCTAAACATATTTGGAGCACACTGAGTAGGGGCTAACCTATGAGCTTTAAGATAGTCCCTAGTAACGACACTCATGGGAATCTTCATCCCACCCTCTATAAAGGCAATCATTGGGATCACTACTCCCTCTTGCCTTTTTTCACGCCACTCACCCTCTTTACAATACCTAATGGACACCCCATAGGGAATCCTATATGGAGCTTTAAAGCTCTCTATGGCCTCCTCAGAGTTTACCAGATTCTTGAATCTACCTATTTTTAAGATAAGGTTGGGGAGAACTACGAATATTGAGAAAAGAAAGTAGGGCAGAGAACAAAAAAATACAGAGAAAGGAAAAATATACGGAAAAACAAAATGTAAAGCTTCAAAAAAACTTATAGAAAAAAGGGAAATGACCTCGGAGAGGCTATTTAAATTTGAGAGGACGCGAGTGGTTTGGGACGTTTAGTAAGTTCAATGTGTGTGCTTTGAAACAAAGTGAATGCAAAAGATAAGGTAACTGATTGATTTGAAAAGTATTTATACCGAAGAAAGAATCAGGAGCGAGAAAACTCCCGCTCGGTACCCCATAAATCTTCAGCCGTTGATTTCTCATTACGCCGTAGAACGTAAGGGACAGAGAGCCATAAAAATTTAATGAAGACACGCCTCAAACACCGAAGCGTCAGGGGCACGCCTTGGGTAATTAAAAAGGAGTCTTCACGGACAGAAGTGTGATGTGATAGGTTCAGGGCAGCTTTAGGGATATCGAAATCCTCCTTTCTTTGCAAGGATCCAGAAAGAAGTATTTCGAGGGGCTATTGTAGGGGCATTGGGCCAAGAATCCCTCATCCATGTACAGGATGGGCCTAGAGCCTAAGCCGAGGACCAAGATCTGTCCGAGGATGGGTAATCTCTGTCAAGGTAGTCTGCGTTGGTAAATAAAGAAGTTAGTGTTGAACGTAGGGATCCAAGAGATGTGCCGAGGATGAATATCACCTCGGATAATCCAAGCCGAGGTCCGTTTTGGTGATCTGCCATTCAGAAGAACACTCCAGAAAATTCTATCGGAATGGATAAGTATTGTAGAAATATATGGCAGAGAAGGGTCCTAAGATATCAAAGGAGAAAGTTTCTACCATCGCATTAAATACTCTGCAACTGATCCTCTGGCCGCATTAATATGGACATGATACTTGAACAATATTATTCAGCCTTACAGCTATTGTGTAAAGACTTCTGAAAAATGTTGATGGGACAAGTATCAACACCAACCACTAAAGGTCTGTTCGGTTAGAGGAGTGGAAAGTGGGAGGATGAAAAATTGTGTGAGGATGGAAAAGTAGAAGGATGTAAAATATTTAGTTTCCCCTCTTGTGTGTTCGGTTGGAGGGGTGGAAAAATGAGAGAGTGGAAAATTCTTTTGTTTGGTTGGAGAGAAAAAGGAAAGGATGGAAAATATAATTTATATAAATTGACTATTATACCCTTGTTACATAATATGTAAGAAATAGATTTATTTGTAATCATTAGATAATATAAAATTTATCACATCATATATATAAATTTATATTACTATAATGTAAAAATTCGATCAGGTCACGTTGAAAAAAAAAAAAAAAAAACACACACACACACACACACAACATTCAGTAACGTTGAAAAGGAAAAAAAAAACAAAGCTCAGTAACGTTGAAAAGAAAAGAAAAAAAAACAATGTTCAATAAAACGTTGAAAAGAATAGAAAAGAAAAGAGAAAAAAAAAAAAAACAACATTCAGTATAACGTTGAAAAGAATAGAAAAGAAAAGAGAAAAAAAAAAACAACGTTTAGTAAAACGTTGAAAAGAAAAAGAAAAAAAAAAACAATGTTCAGCGACATTAAAAAAAAACGTTAAAAAAAATAGGTGGAAAGAGGGCATTTTTGTAAAAGTGCTACTATAGAACTTTTCTCTCTAGATTTTCTTTCCAATTTGAAAGGAAAAAAAAATGTGGGTCCAGAGAGAAAACTTTCTCTCGGGTTTTCTCTCTTTCTTATTTTCTTTTCCTAAACGAACAGCAGAAAACAGCATTTTCCACCATATTTTCCTCCCTTTATTTTCCATCCTCTCTATTTTCCTTCCAAACGAACGCACCCTAAGCCTGCACGTGGAGGGCAGTGGAAGAAGGAAAGGAGAGTATAAAAGGGGGGAGAGACCCAGAGAGCAGGGGATCGGAGAAAAAAAAACAAAGAAACACTGTAGCAACCTAGAACTATGTTTGTATCCAACTCGTGAGTCAATATATTGAAACAATTCTTCCCTGATTAAGCCGAGGACGTTGATCTTTGAATAAATCTATTCTATCTTTATTCTTAGTTTACTTGGATCTATTATTCTTGTTTTCAACACATTAAAGCCTAGTTTTCCCAACCTACTCTCTAAAAATTCATTATTTTTGGTTTTTTGGGTCTAAGTCTATCCTTCTGGTGGGCTAAGAATCTGATTTGCTCCCTTATAATTTTTGTAAAATTATTTTTAACTAAATGACAAAATGCAACCCACTGGCACTATATTTTTTATTAACCAAACATCCATATCCATCTATACATAATTATTACATTAAGTATCTACTTAACCAATCAAATATTTTAACAATTGCTAACTTTATTTTTTTTTTCTTTAATTACTAACATAAATAATACATTAAGTGTCTAATTGTTGTTTAGTTTTAGGTTGTACTAATCTGTGATCAGAGTGTGCAAAATTTTAGTCAATGTCTACAAAAATATTTTTAAGCATAAAATAAACTAATAAAAAAAATATTTTTTTAGATATAATTTTTTTTTGAACCCCTGAACAACAAGTCCCGCTGCCCTTGGTCAACTTGGTGATTCTTAACTAGTTGGATCGACTTGGTGATGAAAAAAGATTTTTTTTTTTTTTTTTTTTTTTTTACATATAAATCTTAATAAGAACTATAATATATTACTTTTTCTGTTTCGATCCATACAAACCAAAAACAAAGAAACAAATTAATCGCTCCAAACTAAAATTTTGATAATACATATAACTTAATGATTTTACTATTATAGTTCCATAATTAATTTTAATTGTACCAGTTTAATAAATTCATAAAATAAAAAGAGAGAAATTAAATATGAAAGTCCGAAGAATAGCTTTAGGTGTATTAAAACTTGGAAATAAAGTAAAATCACTTATAACGAAGATTTAGGATCCGGGAAAAGTGGATTCTAGTTAATTCAGCTAGTCAAGTTTCTGAATTGAATAAGAGATTTAGAGTTCAATCGCCTCTTACACTAAAAACAAATTACTATTTTGGTCTTTTTGTTTTGCTTTTTTTTTTTTTTTTGTGTGTGGAAAATACTAAGTATTTTAATATACGCACGAAGAGATGAGAAAATATCTTAAAGAAACTGACAATGTTATTTTGGTCTAATGATAAAAAATTATTATTAAGAGTGGATATTGAATTTTTTTTTTTTTAATCCGAAAATATATATATATACATCCAAGGCAATTATTTGTGATCATTGCATTTGTGGTCCCCACTGCACATGTCGACGAATGATTGAAAAACCCAATCCGGGCACGCGTTTGGTTCTGAACTTGAAGAAGGTCCGCTTTGCACGGTCCATATTTGCTTCTAATGGAGTCAACAATAAAGAAACCCCACGCCATTTGTATTCCTCTTCCAGCTCAGGGCCACATAAACCCTATGCTAAAACTTGCCAAACTTCTCTGTTCCAAAGGCTTTCATATTACCTTTGTCCACACAGAGTTCAACTACAATCGCTTACTGAAGTCTAGAGGTCAAGACTCTCTCAAAGGCTTCGATGATTTCAGGTTTGAAACAATCTCAGATGGCTTGCCTTCAACAAACCAGCGAGGAATTCTTGACCTCCCAGCTTTATGCACAACCATGCCTGTTGATGGGTTGTGTTCACTCCATGACCTTATCAAAAAACTCAATAATGCTTCATCAGATGTGCCTCCAGTTTCTTGCATAGTTTCTGATGGGGTTATGGGCTTTACCTTAAAGGCTGCCCAAGAATTTGGCATTCCGGAGGTGATGCTCTTCACTCCTAGTGGTTGTGGTATGTTGGGTTATCTTCATTATGAAGACCTTAAAGAAAGAGGCTATTTTCCATTGAAAGGTATATCTCTAACTATGCCACAATGGTATGATTGATAGGCTAATATTTTTTTGTTGTCCTCTTTATTTGTTGCCCTCTTTATTTGTTGCTTCCCAATCAGTACTAAGCATATATGATTCAGTATTAACTTAAAAAAAAAAAAAAAAAAAAAAAAAAAAAAAAAAAAGAAAGAAAAGCACATGCCAAGATATACGGGTTGGTCTAGTGATTCAATTTTTTTTTTCTTTTTTTGATAACAACCCCTTCTTTTGTTTCTGTTATTTGGGTGAGACTTGTTTATCTGTGTACTTTGTTTTTTCTTTTAATAAAATTTCTGATTCAACAAAAAAAAATTAGAAAATACTTATACTGTACTTTGATTTATGAGAAAGTGGACCATTCCTATTATTTTCTTTAATGATTTATATTTTTGTTGCCAGTTCTTCGATGGTTTATAGGGTTTAGAGGAAATAATTTATAAATTTATTTGTAAATGTTAAAAATAAATTTAGAATTTTAGTATACAATATATAACTAAAACTAACCCACCCACTTTACCAATTTGAAACTATCCAAATTTTTAACCAACGTGCCATTTTTATAATCTGGTGAGTTGGTGGTGGTTTGGAATTTTCAAAATAGCTCTTAAAATGTGTTTAAAGTGAAACCCATTAGGAAAAGGAAAAGTCCAAAACTAGTATTGTCCTGTTGGGTCTGCCTAGGGGATGGCCGAAACCCTGACCTGAAACCTCCGCATATTATTCGAGATGTCGTGGGTAAAGAGAATTGGGTCGGGTTTGGGAAATACATATAATATTTCAGGTCGGAGCTAGGGATGTCTTCCTATAATAGTTATTGATGCAGTTGAAATGAAAAGTTTATACATTTAGAAATAATCAAGTGTTTGAAGAACTCTGAGCTTTCACGTTAAAAAAATAAAAAAGAAAAAAGAAAAAAAAGAAACATATTTCTTATGTTGTATATAAAGATAAAGTTAAATAACATCAATATATATTTTATATTTATTTATTTTACACATTTTGTTATTCACTTATTTGTTGTCTTAATCTTGTACGTAGATGAGGGCTGCATGAGTAACGGATATCTTGATACAGCCATTGACTGGATACTAGAAATGAAAGGGATTCGATTGAAAGATCTTCCAACATTTCTTCGGTCCACTGATGAGAATGACATAATGTTCAATTACAACTTAGAATCAGTGAATAATGCTGTGAAAGCTAAGGCTATTATCCTGAACACGTTTGATGATTTGGAAGAAGAGGTTTTAGAAGCCATCAAAATTAAGTATCCCAATCTTTACACTATTGGTCCACTGTCTATGCTTAATCAACAACTTCCAGAAACAAAGCTGGAGACTGTTGAATCAAACTTGTGGAAGGAAGATAGTAACTGCTTGAGTTGGTTAGATAAAAGGGAGCCCAATTCTGTTGTTTACGTGAATTTTGGAAGCCTAATAATAATGACTTCTGACCAATTGAGTGAATTTGCTTGGGGACTTGCTAATAGCATGTATTCATTCTTATGGGTCATACGCTCAAATCTTGTGGATGGGGGAGTTGAGATCATATCCAAGGAATTCATGGAGGAGACTAAAGAAAGAGGATTCCTTTCAGACTGGTGTCCACAAGAAAGAGTTCTTAGTCATCATTCAATTGGAGGATTTTTAACTCATTGTGGATGGAATTCTACTTTGGAAAGTATTTGTGGGGGAGTGCCACTGATTTGTTGGCCTTTCTTTGCTGACCAACAAACCAATTGCTTTTACGCATGCAACAAGTGGGGGATTGGGATGGAGATTGATACGGATGTGAAGAGAGACAAAGTTGAGGGGCTTGTGAGAGAATTGATGGAGGGAGAAAAAGGGAAGGAGATTACAGAGAAGGTCATGGAGTGGAAGAAAAGAGCCCAAGCAGCAACAAAATCAGGTGGGTCTTCTTACACTAACTTTGATAGTTTAGTGAGGAAACTAAAAGAGCTTTCGGATTTTGACTTTGATAAGGTTATTTGAGGTTCCATGGATTGCACATCAAAAAGTGGGTGACAATGCATGATAATTAGGTGTTTCACAAGAAAACATTTGGTCCAAATTCAATTTTTCATAGAACTTATGTTAAGAGACCTAAAGTAAGATTGATGTTTTAGTGTTTTACATTTGTGTATGTATAAGACTCTATTATACTTTTTTATTAAGAATTTTGCCAACATGCCAAGAACCTTGTAGCTTAATTGACATTTTTTAGTATTTCTAATAAAAAGGTCTAAGATTATCCCTCATTCTTTGTAGTAGGTTTGTAACTATAGAATTAAGAAAAATAAATAAAATTGCCACCTCATATATCTAAAAAATTAAAAATTCTCTTCTATGCGACTTTACAATGTTGTCTGCGGGCCGGGCCTTTTTATTGCCATAACACATGGGTTGCATTCTCATAAAATCAGCCAATAGTTCCTAGTTTTTAAGGGCAGTCAACTCCAATATTAATGCCAATAAAAGAATATAGTGAGCGTGATTTCATGGATTTTTTTATCCAAAAGTTGGTGACAATGCATGTAACATGAGAAATACGTAGGGCAGGTGTTGAATTAGAAAACATTTGGTACACTAGCTTCGCTTTAAAAAGTGACTCATGAGTCATGCAGGACATGCACCACTTTTGTGTATATAATTCCACTTATTATTATGATCACCTTTACTATTTTTACCATTATAATTAAGAGAAGTTGCAATATTGCCATGTAACCTGATTATATTACAATTTAGCATAAAACTTTCAAAATTTTTATGTTTAGCCCCTTAAATTTTATATTAAAATGAAATCCTAACCCAATTTTATAAAGAATCTTAATAATTTTATTTTATTCTAAATCTCTTATTAGGTCTAATTTAATAATTTAATGGGTAATTACAGTAAACCTACTTGTAGTTTGACCAAAAATCACTTTACCTACCTGTCATTTGAAAAGTATCACTTTACCCACCCGAGATAAGCTCTGTTTATCTCCCATGACCCACTTCTATTAAAAACAAGAGCAAATGTGCATTTCTGACCAACAAACCAATTGCTTTTATTCATGCAACAAGGGGGGGATTGAGATGGAGATTGATATGGATGTGAAGAGAGAAAAAGTTGAGGGGCTTGTGAGAGAATTGATGGAGGGAGAAAAAGGATGGTGATTAGAGAGAAGGGCATGGAGCGGAAGAAGAGAGCCCAAGAAGCAACACAATCAGGTGGGTCTTCTTACACTAACTTTGATAGCTTAGTGAGCAATCTAAAAGAGCTTACGGATTTTGACTTTGATAAGGTTATTTGAGGTTCCATGGATTTCCCATCAAAAAGTGGGTGACAATGCATGGTATTTAGGTGTTTTCACAAGAAAACATTTGTTCCAAATTCAAATTTTCAAAGACCTTGTGTTAAGAGACCTAAAGTGACATTCATGTTTTAGTGTTTTATGTGGGTATGTATAAATAAGATTCCCTTAAACTTTTTTATTAAGAATTTTGCCAACATATCAAGGGCTTTGTAGCTCAAATGACACCTTTAAGTATTTTTAATGGAGACGTCTAAGGTTTTCCCACATTGTAATTGTGTAAATTTATGCTAACATTATTCATTTTTCATTTAGTTTTTTTATTATTTCTTTACGTATCCCTATGAAGACATAAGAGAATAGTTGTTGTGTATAAATAAAGAGAGCTAATTAAAAAAATGAAGAAAAAATGATATTTTAATGAAATGTAGTTTATAATAGATCATCTGGTTTGAAGTTATTTAAAAATTGAGTATGTATAAAAAAAAAAAGTAGATTCTTATACTAAAATAAAATTTTTTTTTTGCACAACCTAACGTGATGAACTTTTAGGTGGTCAATTAACTTAGTTACGGTCATACAAGGACCTGACATCAACTATTCCATCCACTACATAGCTCAGCCATCTGCTGAACATACCCGAAAAACTGACAAAAACTCATGAAATATTAGAATTGAGATCAAGTGCAATACGCTATGTATTGCACCTAATGCAATAGCATTGAATAGTTGAGATTGAAAGAGATTGAGAGTTAGAAAAAGCAACTTTCAATCTCAACTATTGGATAAAATAAAGTAAAAAATAGTTAAAAGTATATGTGGTAAAAAATTTTGTGAGAGGTGTAATTGTATGGTGCAATTGCACCGGATCTCATTCCGAATTACTATGAGAAATGCTAGTGGCCTAGGGTAGACCATTTAGTGAAAAGAGATGGAATCCAAGGTCACATTAACAAAGTTTGTCAAGGACCCATTAAGAAAATAGTTAATTTGAAGGCCTATTATTAGTTCACAAAATTTATGTGAAGTGAAAACTGATAGGCCAAAAACGAATTGATCCCTTGTGATAAATTAACCAATTAAGGTCACCACTCCCGAGAATCCACTATTATCACAACAAACGGTTACAAGTAAAGGAATCTCAATACCTTATACTAACTTACAGTTAAACCCTTACCCCAATATCCAATTGGACTTGTTCTATAGTGAAAATCTCTTCTTTTCAATGCATGGCTCCTAGTACGTGACTAACCAATTGCGCGGATCTCAGTACACGACTTGATTCACTAACTAGAGAAAGTTGTTGGCTGCAAAGTTCTTCAGTTCATCATACGATGAAGATCCAGAAGATGCTTGGTCACAAAACCCTATGGTGTACAAACACAGCAACTTCTTCATAAGAAAGATGAACTAGGGCAAACTAGGTTTTTGGTCACACTTGAGGAATTATGCTCTTGTGCAATTTTTCTCCTGGCTGTGCAAGCTAATACGGCCCTTAAAATAATTCTTATATATGTTTAGGATTGTGAGAAAAGAAAGCCCAAACATACAATTACGGATTAAATGAAAAACAGTCCTGAAAAACTGAAATTCATAAACCTCGACAGATAGCCTATCTATCAAGCTGCTGTCGAGTCACGGGCTTCAACAGCTCTATAGGTCTCGATAGATAGCTAGCTGTCGAGATTTAATGAGCAACACTTTTCACACTTGAATCTTGGATAGACTTGCATGGCTTTAACACTTGATCTTGAAACAAGGTTTCTTGAAGTACTAAACACATCCTAGATCTACCCAATTACAAATGAACATATGAGAAAAGTCATAAACCACTCAACTCATACTCACTTGTTGAATACAATAAAATCTATCCTAACATAAACTTTTGAAAAACTTTGCAAGAAAAGAGTTTATGGCAAGTAGACTTTGACAACCTGTATTTCCGAAACATTTTAAACAAAATTTATCAAGGTATCTTTGTGTGAAATAGAAATAATAGATTGCATACAAATAAAAAGAAGCATGTGCATAAAGAGAGAAAAGGAATAACACATGTAATGGTAGGTGAAAGAAACATACATCAACATATAAAGAGAATAAGTACAATGTATATCAATAACGGTCACAAGACCTATGTACAAGAATAAATGTATCTCTAAAAGAAAGAAGAGAAAAAGATATAAGTAATCATCACTACATCCCTCAAGATATCAACACTCCCCCTAACAAAAATCTCTTATACTAACCCTCCCTCTAAGTATGACTACTCTCATAGTCAAGTAGACATCTCATCAGAGCTGGAATAGAGCATCTCCATCTCCATCATCTTAATCGTCGTTAGAGTCATCATCCTCAAATGTCGCGAATTCCTCGGGAGGAGGAGAGGGAGACTCCACAAAGCCACCAAGGTAAGCCTGCCATCTAGCAATACGGCCGACACGGGTGTTCACTTGACACAACTCATTAGTGAGAGTGCCAAGGCGAGCATCTATGCGCTGAAGCTGCGCCATGATCGCATCCAGAGTCACACCTCCTGATGATGTAGAGGGAGCGGAGGTGGATAGAGCAGAAGGAGTGGGAGGAGCAGCTGACTCGGATCTCCTTGATCAAAACTGTGCCTTGCTCCGTTTAACGGTAGTAGCATCTATAGCATCCATAACAGAGAAGTGGTTGGACGTGGGAAAGGGAATAAAAAAATGGCGTAAAATCCTTGTGATAGCTAAAGGAAAGATGAGCTTATCATGGGTCGCCGAATCCCTATAGACATCAATGATAGAAAGAATGAAATGAGAGGGAAAATCTATAGTGAGATGCTCAATGAGGGAAAGCAAAAATTGAGCACGGGGCTCTGTGATAGAGTTATAGTGAGAAAGAGGATGCAAAATAAAAGTCATAATCATGTTCATGATCCTAGGGCCTTTAGCAAAGGCCGAACATGGTGTGAACTGATGCTCGCCCTAATTAAAGGGACGCTCACAAAAAGCGAACATTAGTTCGTCCTTGGACTCAGTCCTCAGACACTCATAACCGGGGTAGTTAGGATGATCTACTCTGGCGACATAGAGCACATCAAATACAATATTCGAAGTGACAACAATACGCGTACCTCGAACGTGAGTAGCAAAGAGAGATACTAAATAATCAAATCCATGCATGTTGGAGTAAAACTCCTGGATTAGCACGGATGGACATGTGATGGGGACGTCACATAGTGACTTCCATCCACTTCTGTGAATGACAGTGGGAAGGTCAGTGTCGAAGAAGTCCGACAAAATGACTCGGCGTTCCGAATGAACACCTCGTCGGGAAAAGTTCTCAAAGAAGTCCTTCTTGGCCTTCTCATCACGGAACTGGATGTGTGAGGGAGTAGGATCAGAAGAAGTGGATGTCCCAAAATGAAGAGGGTTCCGGGACGGAGCAGATTTACATTTGGGTGCCATAGAAGCAACTAACGTAAACTAGAGAGTGAAGAGGAGGGGGGGTGAAAGAAAGAAACACTCAAAAAAGTCCCAAAAATAATTCAAGTATATCAAGATATACTAAAGAGTAAGAACGTATACATGGAAATGCATGAACATGTGACATGCAATATAAAAGGCATTATGGGTTTAGCCTAATCTAATCCTACTAGCACACAATCAATTGCACACATCTAAAATGCATGATAATACTATCATAATGCAAATGTGATGCAATGAATGAAGTTTTTAAGATCAAATCATCAAAACCCATCCCAAAAATTTCACAAAAACCTCTTTGATTTTGAAAAACCCCAAATTTTGCATAAATCCTAAAAACTTAGGTTAGAAAGCATGAAATGCATGAAAATGAGGGATTAGAAACTTACGAAGTGAAGAAAAACTTGAAAAAGCTTGAGAATCCTTGAGGAAGAGGTTGAAGGTGAGTGAGAGAGGTTTTGGGAGTGAGAGAGACACAGACAGATCGAGAGAGATTGAGGAAATGAAGTCTGAATCGCGTTTGACCCTTATATAGAAGTTCAATAATTCTCGACAGATAGAGGTGTTGAGAGGTGTCAAGATAGGTGTCGAGCTTTAAAAGCTTCGACAGATGCAACTATCGAAATGTGTCCAGAGGTGTCCACAACAAAATAAGCTCGATGGATCAAGGAGGTATTAAGGAGCTATCGAGGAGACAGTAGAGTTCTCGATTGATCCACCTAGTTGTCAAGTATCTATCGAGGAGACAGTTGGTTTCTTGATCAATCCACCTAGCTATCGAGAGGTGTCGAGATTGCGATAAAAATCAACTGAAGACCTTGACAGATAAGCTAGGTATCGAGAGGTGTCGAGGATTTGTTAAGGTTGCTTTGAACCAGTTTTTTAAGAAGGGAAAAACACAGATATGAATGCAATCAAGCATGCAACTCAACCAAGGATCCAAACAATATTTTGAACTCTCAAAATCATCACTCAATCGAAAGTTTAAGCACATAGATCCCAAAACACACACACACACACACACACACACACACACACACACACTAAACAAGTATAACCAATTTTATATTTCAAAAATAAGTCAAGACAGTTTAGGAAGCATACATTAATACATGTAAATCTTGTGATGGCCAAATCACATTGTACCTGCACGTGTAACAAGAGTAGCAAAAAATATTGCGTGTTGTGTGTGAAAAACATCGCAAGATTGCAAATATGCCAACATGCTATGACGATTTGAGATATGAGAGAATCACTTTAACTCACACACAATCATAACTGTTTGATGGGGACTATCATCTTTGAGGTACATCCTTTAACTCCCACATCTCTTAGAGTACACGCTTGCAATCATATATAAAGCATTTTATTCTTCTTGCTTTTTATTTTTCTTTGTATATTTTCTTTTATTAAGTATATCATGCATGGGCATATACGAGAAAGAAAAGAAATACCCAAGGATGATAAGCTTTTGACATTGCACTTTTGCTGTGCCAAAGCATACAGATGTCATTTCATGATTGGTAGACAACAGTGGTGAGATGGTTATTTATGCCTTTTTTGTAGGATTTTTTAGTCCTATCCGTCAAAAAAAGTGATATGAGTGCTAAGTACAGGAGATTACTTAATCTTATTCATCATAAACACGAGTCACAAAGCTCACTTGTTTAGTTGTACATAGAGATGCTCATCTAAGTTACAAAAGATACAAAGTTTAGAAAACTTTATTTCAATGACCATCCAAGGTACACAAGTACCAATGTACACAAACACACTGTTTTTATATTTTTTTATTTTTCAATTTTTTTTAAAATTTTATATGAAAACAAAATAAAGCAAAACTGAAAAATAACCAAACAAAAACATGTTAAACCAAACAAAACAATGCATAAAACTAGACTGACTCAAAACTTAAAAGCAAAACACACAAGTAATGCAAACAAAAACAAGAAAGGGAGAGAGAGAGAAAAAAAAAAGTGATAGAATCACTTTGTTCGTTTTTCCTTCCACACCTTGGAAGAACTTTTCCTTTGAGTGAACCCTTGAACCGGAGGTGAGGGGGAAGAATTAAAACCGTTCAAGTTTGAAAGGAACATGAGGGCTTTGAGAAGATCTCTAAGGGGAGCAAAAGAAGGTGGAAACTGATCCTAGTTTCCCGATGCGATCATGTCGTTGCTCTGTTGAGTGGCTAACCACTTATAGCAATTTGGTCGAGTATGACCGGCTGCACCACAATGATGACAAAGATGCTGCTTCTTCTGTTTCGGCTTTTGAGAGTTAGCCATCTTAGCCCCGGGGTTTTTGGTCTCATTCTTAGTAAGTTTAGGAGGTGATCCTTAAATAGACTTACCCTTGTCTATGTTCTCACTGGCAAATTCATTTTTAACATTAATGTTCTCAGTTTCAACATTATTAGCAAGAGGAGCAAAAATAGTAGAACTAGTAGAAGTAATACTAAGAGAAGAGAAATCATGCCCTAAACCAATTCGATCGGAAGCAGATTTTTGAATGCTGAGCATCTCGTCAAGCTTTGCACTTGAAGTCTTTTCCAATTGAGCTCAGACTTGAAACAGCTCCGCTTTAAGTTTCTTGGTCTTCTTAGCCAAGAAATTGTTCTCGAACCTAAGTGCTCTAATAGTCTGATTAGCTTCATCAAACTTCGTGGAGAGTTCCTCACGTTCGAGCTCTACATCACTGAGCTTCTTGGTGACCAACCTATACAACTTCTCATGCTTTTCGGAGACCTTGTGTAACTTTGCATAAGCTGTGTGGATGTCATCTTGTTCATCCATCTTCTCAAACTTGGACTCCACCAATTCTTCTTCTTCATCCACATCTTCAACAATCCCCTCAGTAGGATTGACTGTGGCAGTGATGGCATTCAAGATTCCACCATCCTCATTGTCAAAATCATCTTCGAGCTCGGTGTCTCTTAGTGTAGCAGCAAGTGCCTTGCTCTTCCCGATAGTCTTAAGATAAGTACGACACTCTTGTTTCATATGACCGAATTCTTGACACCTAAAGCATTTTGGTCCTGAGGGAATAGTGTACTGACTGCCATCCCTTGAATCTTTCTTCCCTTTGTCTTGACTTTTAGACTAAGAAGAACTTAATTGTCTACGATCCTTATCGAAACCCTTTGCATTAACATTTTTCATGAACTTCTTGAACTGCCAAGTAATGTATGACTTCATTTTAGAGTCCTCACCATCTGAAGACTCATCAGTATCACTGCTCTTGGCCTTCAGTGCCATGCTCTTGCTCTTGCTTGACTTTTCGATCCTAGACAAACCCAACTCATAGGTCTGCAAATTGCCAACTAGCTTTGTCAAGGGGATTTTGTCAATATCCTTTGATTCCTCAATGGCAGTGATCTTGGCATGGAATCTCTTGGGCAGAGATCTGAGCACCTTTCTCACAATCTTGGGTTCAGGAATGGTCTCCCCAAGATTAATAGCTGAGTTCACTATGTCTTTGAGCTTGGCGTAGAACTCATCAAATGACTCATCCTCCTCTATCTTAATCTCTTCGAAGCTTGTAGTGAGCCTCTGCAGTCTTGAACATTGTTATTAAATCTGTTTCGTTCCGGCCAGAATATTTCATACTGGGATGCAATATGGAACGGTAATATGACCTGTTCCACCTCGGGCCCAATTCTGGCCAGTTTCAGGTCATTCCGGCCACTCCGGCCGATTCCGGTCAATTTCGGCCAAAATGTAAATTTCGGCCGGTAGTAGTTTTCAGCAACAACAAAAAAAAAAAAAAAAAAAAAAAAAAAAACTTAAACTAACAAACCCATCAGCACAATATGTTTCCATCTAGCACTAATTGCCTGAAGAAGTTCAAATCAGATCTGCTACGAAACTACCAAATGTTTTGAAAAAAAAAAAAAACAAAGGAAGAAGAAGAGAACAGAAATTTAGAGCAATTGTGGAGGAAGCTCAAATCTTAGCTGCGTTTGAAACTTTTTTCTTCAGTCCTGCACTTAAAATTTTGGTCTGGGTCTCTGAAACTTTCCAAGAAGTACTTCTGTAAGTGTAACTAATGGGAATATGAAATGAAGAGGAAAGAGTGCAGGAGAAAGTGTAAGTCATTGCACGTGGGTGATGGAGTGGGATTAGGTGAAAAGGTTAAATGGGGGCTTCCTAGATGCTTCCTAGTTTATAAATATTAACATGTATATTTACAAAAATACCCTAATTTGAATTTTAAAATAATCAGTCTAATCACTTTATTATTATAGTAATATTTCTTTTAAAACACTATATTAAATTCATTAAATGATGATATTACATTTATAAAATTTGGCTTAAGAATGGTAATGAGTAATAACATTTTTTTTATTAATTACTAATATATATATATATATATAAAGTGGTAATTCTGAAACGGTCTAAAACGGTACGCCAAAATAGACTGGTATCGAAATATTCCGTTCCAATTAAAAAACTGAAACGAACACCAAAACGGTATTCATAACAATGATTTTGAATGCTTGACAGCCTTGGTTTCCTCATAGGTTGTTTGGAGGATTGTCCATGCTTCCTTAGCAGTTTCAGTAGAGGATATCTTGTTGAACTCCTCGTTGGTGACTACACTGAACAACACATTCAATGCTCTACTATTGAAGTTTGTCGCCTTGATCTTAGCATCATCCCAATTGGCCGACGCTTCCTTTGGCTTGGTCCAGCCAATCTCTACAGCTTGCCACAGCTTCTCATCTAGTGACTGCAAGATAGCTCTCATGCATACTTTTCAGTATATATAGTTAGTACCATCAAATAAAGGAGGTATGATAAGAGACTGTTCTCTATCCTTGACAAATGGGGGTCAATGGATCAACACAACAAAGATTAAACCTAATCAGAGTGTGCCTGCTCTGATAGCACTTGATAGGCCAAAAACGAATTGACCCCTTATGATAAATTAATCAATTAATTTAGCCAAGTGAGTTAATTAAGTTAATTAACATGCAAAGTGTGTAGTAGCATAAAAAAATCACTAATTAACTAAAGTATGCAGCAAAAAATAAATTGACACTGTAATTTGTTCACAAATGGGGAAAACCTACACAGCAAAAACCCTACCGAGTGATTTTAAGGTCACCACTCCCGAGAATCCACTATCATCACAACAAGCGGTTATAAGTAAAGGAATCCCAGTACCTTATACCAACCTACAGTTGAACCCTTACCCCAATACCCAATTGGACTTGTTCTGTAATGACAATCTCTTCTTTTCAATGCATGGTTTCCAGTAAGTGACTAACCAATTGTGCGGATCCCAGTACGCGACTTGATTCACCAACTAGAGAAAGTCGTTGGCTACAAAGTTCTTCAGTTCATCATATAATGAAGATCTAGAAGATGCTTGGTCACAAAACTCTATAGTGTAAAAACACAACAATTTCTTCACAAGAAAGATGAACTAGGGTAAACTAGGTTTTTGGTCACACTTAAGGAACTATGCTCTTGTGCAATATTTCTCTTGGCTGTGCAACCTAATACGACCCTTAAAATAATCCTTATATAAGTTCAGGGTTGTGAGAAAAGAAATCTCAAACATACAATCATGGATTGAATGAAAAACAGTCTTGAAAAACTAAATTCATAAACCTCGACAGATACCCTATCTGTCGAGCTGCTGTCAAGCCACAGGCTTCAACAGCTCTATAGGTCTCGATAGATAGCTAGTTGTCGAGATTTAATGAACGACACTTTTCACACTTGAATCTTGGACAAACTTGCATGTCTTTAACACTTGATCTTGAAACAAGGTTTCTTGAAGTGTTAAACATATCCTAGATCTATCCAATTACAAGTAAAGTACGTTTAGTCAAAGGATTAGCCAATTACATAAAATAATGACATATGTTCCGAACAAGTGAATCACATATGTCCTAACAAAAACCTCAAAGGTTCTAATTTGTCCTCTGAAAGCTCGATAATCTAAATGACTAGAGCTTGTTTAGACCTCCAATTTAAATTGCAGCCTGATTAATTTTAATCTAAACACACTTGATCTAGAATATATGTGATTAATTTAAGCATTCAACAATTGCATGGATAAACAAATAAGTGCAATGCTAAAATGGAAAGTGTAGTGGGTAAAAGAATAGCAAACCCAAGATAACACAGAAATGTGCTATCAAAGAGGAAAACCGAAGAACTAGGCATAAAAACATCTTCGTGACCCTCCAAGCCAAAATGATCCCCAAGTGAATAAGTTGGAGTATAAGGATACCAAAAAGACCCTCCGAACCTAATCTTCCTAAAGTACTTGAACCCTCCAAGCACCAGGTACCAATGGACTTCTTGGAGTCTTGTCTTCACTAGCTTCCCGAATCTCTCAATACTGCCCGATTGCATTACCAAGCATTACCAGCTTATTTTGGCAAATACCCAATGCTTCCCAAGCTCTAAAACATTCTCTACACTTAATTTGGGTGTGGGTTGTCTTTGGGTACAAATCTCCTCTCTAGGTATGTCAATGGGAGAGGGGAAGGTGAATAGACTCCAAATGAATTTTTGTTTAAGAATGAGTAACTCTCTCTAATAAGGTGGGGTGTTGTAGAAACTTCTCTAGAGTTTTCTATCTTATTAGTCTATTTACAATTTTGTGGGTAATGAGGGTATATTAAGTATGGGTGAAGGGTATAAGAGTTATGCTTAAAATCCTAGCAATTAGTGCATCTCGCAGGTCATCTCACGGTTTGGCCAAGTCGTGAGATTACTTGCGTGTTACACTGACTCTTCAGCTTCCGGCATGTGCTCCTCTTGTGACCTTTAATTGTCTTGATCAATTCTTTACCACTTAAGACTAAACCTATTACAATTAAATCCTACAAAATACAAGGAAATAAATTAATGAAATTATAACACTTTTTGTCATAGAATATAGCCAACATAAATGTAATGTAAAAACCATAACTTTGCATCCTCAAACATGGCAAGCTTCGCATTGAAAAGTGACTCATGAGTCATGAATGGCATGCACCAATTTTGTGTATATAATAATAATAATACCACTTATTATTATTATTATTATTATTATTATTATTATTATTATTATTATTATTATTATTATTGCAATATACCCATGTGGTCATCATATTACAATTTAGTATAAAGCTTTCAAAAAATTTATGTTTAAATTTAAACCCTTTTATGTTTAAATAAAATCATAAACCCAATTTTAGAAGGAATCTTAATAATTTAATTTTAGTTTAAATCTTAAGAGGTTGTTGAGGACCAAAATGTGACAAGGAAGTTTATTCCATGAAAAGCAAGGAAGGACCATGGGCCTTAACAAAAGAAGGCTCAGCTCGTGAGGTTAAGAAGAG
Organism: Lithocarpus polystachyus; assembly: GCA_033629205.1. NCBI lineage: Eukaryota > Viridiplantae > Streptophyta > Magnoliopsida > Fagales > Fagaceae > Lithocarpus > Lithocarpus polystachyus. The sequence continues at coordinate 25,068,664 of CM066172.1, forward strand.
AAAACCTGAAAATCCTGAGAAGGACGTAGACAACCGAGAGAATGCTGAGAAGGATGTGGAAGAGGCAAAGGTAGTCTGGGAACAAGTCACTCACATTTATCTTTGAAAGAAGGAAAAGAAGGAAAGAGTCATTGGATGTCCTCTCAAAATCAAGTTTTCTAGGAGGCAGAAAGAAGTGAAAGAGACAAGTGGTGGCCTCAGGGTCAGAACCTAGCGAAGGAAATGAGGGACCTCAGTCAAGGTAGGGGACATGCAGTAAGGGGAAGGATAGTCAACGGCTTTCCAAGCTCACCCATTGCAAGGAGGAATCTATCTCATTTTTGGGAAAAGACCAAACTAAGAAGAGTCAATGTCAAGGTTCTAGGCCCTTTGAAATGTCCTTTTAAAACCTTAAGAAGAGAACCTTGGCTAACACATGGGAAAGCTAAAAAGTATATTCAGATTCTTAGCAAAAAGCCATTAAGTGCCCAACAAACCAGGCATCATCTTTGTAACCATTGGTCCAAGCCCACGGGATCTCTAATTGGTAGTTAGGAAGAAGTGGTTTGGTCGGTAGGGGAGTGATTTCTGGTGAAAGGAGGAACTTATAGTTTTTCCCTTGGTTAATGTATTTGCTTGGAATGCATGGACCAATGGCCTAACTCAGTTCCTCTATGTGCAAAGCATCTCCTCACAACTTCCTCTCAATTGTCCTTATAAGCTAAGCTATCATCCATTGCATTGAATATCCCACCCACCCCCTTGACTTTCTAGGAAGGCATCTTCCATTTGTAGCTAAAGCCAAATACTCTCTTCGAATTATAATTGCCGAACTAAGCTAACCCTCTACCCAATGAACTCCTTCAAATTCTTGTCAGAGGACATGGTCTACTCAGCAGACCAAGGACATTCTTGTCTGGAGGAACCAGACCATGTCTACTATAAAATGAACACTAAAGTAAAACAAAAAATGAGAGTTCAAAGAGTTTTATGAGGGAGAAAAACAGAACAAACAAGAGAGCCAAGGATGAGGACTTCGTCTTATATCCTTCAAGATCTTCAAAAATATCACTTAGCCTCTAAAGAAACTCATACAAAAATGTGCACAAATCAGATCTAACTCTCTCCCACAAAATCCTCCTCACCGAACTATCTTGGAAGGAAATATTCAAGCAAAGCTACTTGGATTTGAGTTCCAAATCCCACAAGTCTTGTGCAAAAGCACTAAGTTTGTGAGAATGGAGCCAAGGACCTTGTGGCTGACCCATTTTTATGAAGTTCATTCATATATATGTATATGTTCTAGAATGTATATCCTAACCTGATGAACTAAAAATTATTTGTGAATATTTGGAATGTATAGTTGTTCTTATGAAAAACCTGTAGAGGTAAAGGAAAAGAAAAAAAAAATTCATTGCATAGTAAGCGTGGAGAAAGATCTTATGGCCCAGGGAACTAGAATTTTAGGTTCCCCAGATTAAAGGCCCTATGGTTCAAGGAACCACGACTTCACGCTTTAGGAACCACGAGATCACGACCTGGGAACCATGAACTCATGTTCTGGCAAACATGAGATCACACCTAGGGAACCATAATATTATGCTCATGGAACCATGACATCCTCCCCCCGCCCCCCCCCCCCCCCCCAGGGGAACTACCATAGAATATTAGAACAGTACTGCATTAGAGTTCAGTGAAGGAATCAGTACAACATCTTTCCCAAGGAACCATCATGGAGGAACTATTGCAACCTCATTCCTGAGGAACCAAGTGAAGGACCTCTGTCACAGAAAGTAATTCACACAGTAAAAGATAAGCCTTAAATATTATATTTTTAATCTCCCTTTTATGGTCAATATTATGAATTATTGTTTCTCATTTCATAAGAATAAAAGGTCATTTTACAACAATTAAATATTTACAATGATATTTTATTGTTTGGGAGAAAGTGAAATTTTTGCCTTGTGGAGATCTATGTGACTTGCGCATAGACCGGTTCATATAACGACCCTAATAGGCTACAGAGAACTGTACCCAGTTCATCCGACATCTATTCTAGCCCATTTTCAGTGACCCAAGATCCTAGATCAGCATTGGGTCTGGGAACTATCTAAAAAAAAGACAGATCCCACATTAGCCCTAGGCTTGGGAATTGTCTAAAAAAAGGGACTCACATTTAATGGCGACTCCACTAGGAACTAGGAAAAAGAGAGGGAAGAAGTAGTCCTTTCGCAAGCATGGCTCCAAATCTTAGAATCAGGAAAAGGAAGGAAAGTTCCTCTTGGTGCATTTAACATCTGGATCCAAAAAGCATGGGTTCCTCTAAAAAATGTTCAACCAGAGGACTCTATATGGAATTTTGGGGAACTTCCCAACACAAGATATGTTCTACACATTATTATTTCCTCCATTTTATATTGTGAATCTAGTGAATCATTGCCCTACATTTTTTTATATAAAAAAAATTGAAAAGGTTAAGCTATAACATTTAAACATTCATAGTATTGTTTCATTACTTTTATATAAAAAAAGAAGAAGTGCGCAAATTAAAGAAAATTGATGAAATGAAGATTGTAAGAACTACATAGCAAAGTAATTGCCTCACGTTCTGAGGTTAAAGCATTTTGTTGCAATTTGGTAATAACACCATATGGTGCTGGTTAGCAAAATGGGATAGTTCCTTGATTCTAGCAAAGGTGGAGTAGTTCCACAGTACCAACAAAAATGGAGTAGTTCCTTGATTGTAACAAAATGGAATAGTTCCTTGTTTCCAGCAAAGGTGGAGTAGTTCCACAGTTACAATAAAAATGGAGTAGTTCCTTGATTCCAGCAAAGTTGTGTAGTTCTTTGATTCTAGCAAAGCTGAGTAATTCCCTAGTTCTAACCACGGTTCTAGCAAAAATGGAGTAGTTCCTTTGCTCCAGCAAAATTAGAGTTGTTCTTTGGTTCCGTCAAAATGGAGCAGTTCCTTAGTTCTAGCAAAAGTGGAGGAAGTTCCACGATGCTAGTGAAAATGGGGTAGTTCCCTAGTTCTAGCAAAGGTGGAGTAGTTCCACAATTCTAGCAAAAATTGAGTAGTTCTACAATTCCATTAAAATGGAGTAGTTCCTTGATTCCAAAAAAATGGAACAGTTCCTTGGTTCTAGCAAAAAAAAAGTAGTTCCTTGATTCCATCAAAATGGAGTAGTTCCTTGATTCTAGCAAAGTGGAATAGTTTCTTGGTTCTAGCAAAGGTGGAGTAGTTCTATGGTTCTAGCAAAGGTGGTGTAGTTCCTTGACTCCATCAAAAGGGAGTAGTTTCTTGATTCTAGCAAAGTGGAATAGTTCCTTGGTTCCAGCAAAGGTGGAATAGTTGATGTATTCCATTAAAATAGAGTAGTTCTTTGGTAACAGCTCATCGCAAAAGTAGAAAAGGTGGAGTAGTTCCACAATTCCAGCAAAGTAGAGTAGTTCCCCGAAAAAAAATGGGGCATCAGGAAGTGGATAGAAGTTCCACAAATAGCACCCACATCAAGAGAAGGTGGATCAAGCATGACATCAAATTCATTCAACAACTGTCTCTCGTTCTGGGGTTAAAGCCTATTGTGCGATGGACCTTGAATATATTTTAAAGAAAATCAATAGCAGCACTATATTGCAAATCAATGTCAATATCTATATCATTTATGAAAGCTCAACAACTATACAAGTGCATCCACCATATATTATAGCTTAACAATTGGGTTCACCCCTTGCAAAGCTAGCCATACACTTTGTAAAAGTATGAAAGAATCATGAATGCAATGGGAAGAATGACGTTCATGAAGTCAATACCTAACATGCATCCCTATAGGAAGCTTTCCTCTTCCAAGGTCCTTGTAAAAGGAACCCCACTTGAAGAAAGCACCATGACAGAATTATCTTGGTAGAACTCCTCCCAGCCACTGGTTCACCAATAAGAGCAACCTTGGATGTCCTAATAAAAAACAAAGAGAAAAATATTTCTATGAAGAATTTGTTCACAACCAAGAGAAGACTTGATTTTTTTTAGAAGTTCCTCAAAGAAGGAAACAAATCCTTAACCTTTTAAAGAAAAGAAAAGAAGTCAGTTGAGTGACCCCACTAGAGAATGAGGGCTACAAAGAAACCTTTTGAAGATTGAATAATTCAATGGGCCCGAATGGACCATGAACCAATGGCTTAGTAATGGGAGCAAACTGTAAGTATGGCCCAACAATGGGTGTAGATTGTAGGTATGACCCAGTACTGGGTACTAACCATAAGTATAGCCCAATAATGGGTGCAAATTGTAGGTATGACCTAGTAATGGGTACAAACCATAAGCACGGCTTAATAATAGGCGCAAGTTGTAACTATGGCCCAACAATGGGTGCATTGTAGGTATGACCCAGTAAGTATGGCCTAATAATAGGTGCAAGCTATAACTATGACCCAACAATGGGTGCAAATTGTAAGTATGACCTAGTAATGGGCACAAACTGTAAGTATGGCCTACTAATAGTGCAAACTATAATTATGACCCAACAATGGGTGAAAATTGTAGGTATGACCCAGTAATGGGTACAAACCGAATAGGTGCAAGCTATAACTATGACCCAATGATGGGTGCAAATTGTAGTTATGGCCCAATAATGGGTGCAAACTGTAAGTATGACCCTATAATTGGTGCAAATTGTAAGTATGGCCTAAGAATAGGTGCAAGTTGTAACTATGACTCGACAATGGGTGCAAATTGAAGGTATGACCCAATAGTGGGTGCAAACTGAATATAAAGGCCTAATAATGGGGTGCCAAAAAAAAAAAACCTTGAATGGATATAAAAACCCAAAAGTGGGTGTATAAAATGTACAAGATTGGTCTCCTTGAAAAGGATCATAAAAAAAAAAAAAAAAAAAAAAAATAGTTTAAGGGAACTCGAGGAAGTCATCTCAAAATTTATGTGAGAGCAAGGAAAGCATAACTTAAAGAGTTCTAAGAGTACATCACTTGAAGCCACAAAGACATGGATAGTTTTGCAAGGTTCTACACAACGAGATTAATCAGTAACGTTGCAAAACCAGTTAGCAACATTTCACTTCTCTATGAGATGCAAAAGTCATTAAAGGCTTGGAGGTTAGCAAACTCATTTATGAAATCATTCTAATGTCCATTTTATGACATTTTAGCAAGTGAAACACTATATTCTTCAATTGATTATCATTTATCATACATTTTTGTTCCCTTGAATGAGCACTACTTAAATACCCAACCATTAGTTCTTGTTGGTCATTAGAACCTTACTCTACATCATATCATTTGATAGCATTATATTGATGTATGTACTCATAGATACATCAATTAAAAAAAAAAAAAAAGACACCCTTTTGGTGAACCCATTCATTGATGCTATATTTGAATATATCAAAACAAAACAAAATGTTGTGCAAGAGGCATCATCCCATGCACTAGAAATTTATTCATATCAATTGGAATGGAAATCCTAATATTTTGGTCTTACATGATCAATTACCAAAAAACAAAAAAAATTGAAAGTCTTACATGGTTGAAATCCTCACATGGTTTCATATACATGAAGTAATCTTTATTGCTATGACTTATTTGGCAATTGGCTTTGACTCATAATTCTTGTACATACTTTGGGGGCTAAAATAAGATTGAAAGTTGTCCTTAGATATATCTTTTACTTGATGACACTTTAAGAGTATAGTGGAAACTTTTATTTCATAAGTTCATACACTATTTTTTTCTTTAGCTCATGAACTATATGGTATGTAGTAATTCAACAACAATATAATCAGTGGCATGCCTTGTAATCTGTTGTAGTCCACAAATGTATAATCTACTACAATTTGAAATACTATACAATCTGTCACAATTTGGAAAATGAACACGGCAAAGGTCAAGAGCATCCACTAGAAGAGCAGGGTTTTTAGCTAAAGCAAGGCATGAGGATGTTCTTAAGCCTCCTAAGTCATGTCCTCAGGGAAGTTTCTAATCTCTTAATACATTTTGAGAAGAATAGCTAGCCTTAATTATATGACATTCTTGGACTCTAAATTAGCATGTTTATATGACTCAATGATTTAAGATATTATGGTCCCATTGGTAAGTCACTGTCCATAGACTAAAAGTCTCATTTGGAAAACATCTTGGTATTATTCTTCCTAGCCATAACAAACATATACTACAATGCATAGAATACTTTGACAAGGATCATAGGGGCTTTCTTGACTCAAAATACTATCTTGTAAAAAAAAAAAAATATCTTGTTGACAAAACAATGCTATCTTATATCAAGATTGAATATGCATTCAACAAGATTTTTTTATGCTACTTTCAAAAAAGAAAAGAATATCTTAGAATTTCTAGCAAATACTAGTACTAGAAATATACTTTTACCATCAAATGCAATACCAAAATAATTTGGCTATATATGCATACTTCTTTAATCCTTAATTGCCTGTTTGACAAGGTTGGTTTGCTTTATGGGAAAATTGAATACCGATCTAGAGCTTAATACTAACATGAAGGTGAATTCTAATTTTTGGCAATACATTAATTCCTTTCATAGAGGAAATGCAGCAATTCATTTGGAGTTTACCTCAATAATTATTTGGTCTACACATTGGTTCTACAAACCAGGAAAGTATCTAAGAACTATTTCTTTTTCTACCATGTGGGCTACAGGTAACCCACAAGCTCGAAGGGCTAAATGTTGAGGACCAAAATGTGACAAGGAAGTCTATTCCATGAAAAGCGAGGAAGGACCATGGGCCTTAACAAAAGAATGACCAGCTCATGATGTTAAAAAGGACCATGAAGGCCCAAAGGCCCAAAAAGAAGGAAAGTGAGAAAAAAGTAAAAAAGAGGAGAGCCATCCTTCATCCTCCAAGAAGCAAGTCATTTGAGAGAAAGTTTGAAAATCTTGAGAAGGACGTAGACAACCTAGAAAGGGTTGAGAAGGATGTGGAAGGGGCAGAAGGTAGTTTAGGAACAAGTCACTCACATGTATTCTTGAAAGAAGGAAAAGAAGGTTTGAGTCCTTGGATGTCCTCTTAAAATCAAGTTTCTAGGAGGTAGAGAGAAGTGAAAGGGACAAGTGGTGGCCTTGGGGTCAGAATCTGGTGAAGGAATCGAGGGACCTTGATTAGGGCAGAGGTAAGGAGAAGGATGGTTAGAGGCTTTCCAAGCTCACCCATTGCAAGGAGGAATCTATCCTATTTCTGGGAAAAGACCAAACCAAGAAGAGTCAGCGTCAAGGTTCTAGGACCTTTGAAATGTCCTTTTAAAACCTTGAGAAGAGGACCTTGGTTAATACATGGGAAAGCTAACATATATATTCAGATTCCTAGCAAAAAGCCATTAAGGACCCAGCAAACTAGGCATCATCTTTGCAACCTATGGTCCAAGCCTATGCATGGGATCTCAAATTTGTAGTAAGAGAGAAGTGATTTGGTCAGTAGGGAAGTGATTTTTGGTAAAAGAAGGAACTTGTAGTTTTTTCCCTTGGTTAATGTATTTTCTTGGAATGCATGAACCAATGGCCTAACTTAGTTCCTCCGTGCACATGACATCTCCTCACAACTTCCTCTTAATTGTCCTTATCAGTCAAGCTATCATTGGTTGCATTGAATGTCCCATCCACTCATTTGACTTTTGAGGGAGTCTTCCATTTGTAGCTAAAGCCAAATACTCTCTTACCCATATAGCTAAATACTCATTGCTTAACACAACAAAAACTTGACATATAAACATGAATTGTCACCCCTGATGCCTAGTCTATTCATTGGGTTAGGAGCGTGACAAATTCCTTCTTCTTCTTCTTCTTTTTTTCTTTTTTATTTTTTTTTTATGTATCATGACTGCTTAAGTTGATATATATATATATATATATATTTTTAAATAGTATCTAGTTTTATTTTTCTAAGTATTAATTTAGTTTTTAATTTTAGTATATTTCTTAGTCTTGAATCATCAAAATTTGTTAATTCAAATTTTGGCCCTTCCTTTCCGTCAAAATCCTGGCTTCATCCTTGTGTTTGGGACAAAAAGACTATACACATGTAAGAGTATAATCAGTTATTCAAACTTCAAAGAACTCTGAACACCCCCAAATAGTTATGTTCATTTTAAATTTTAAGTGAACAAGTTCAACCAATCTGTCAAAATCAAAACAAAAAAAAAATAATAATAAATGGAATACAACTATTCAAATATATATCTGTACATCACATAGGATAACAACTAGTTATGTTCATTTTAAATACAACCAAACTAGTACCAATTTAATTTAATCCAAATCTTATGGGACAAATGTGTAGAGTCTATAGGTTAATGGAAATATGGTTATAAAAAAATAAATAAAATGAAAATATGAATAAATTATAATTTATCCTTCTAATTATTATTGCCACCATTATCATTACATCGGTTCCCACCTTCATGCCATTTTTGCCGCCAATATTAGCCATTCCATTTCCACCACCACGTCATCGTTGCGTTCACTCCAACAATTAAAAAGCGATTAAGGATAAAATAATGTAATGGTTTCTATTTACAAGTGACATTTCCACGAATCTCTCTCGATGTCTTTTCTTTTCTTTTTTTTCAAAAAAAAAAAAAAACTTTTACAACTCAGACAAAACGATCCTTTCTCAATCCAAAAGTTAGGGCATATCCTGAACTTAACACAAAAAATCGAAAACTTTGGTGTTATTATTTATTTATTTATTTATATTTTTAATTATATATATATACATATAAAAAATATAAAAATAAAAAGCTCATAAAAGCTGTATGCGAACAAGAGCACGCATTGACTTTTCCATCCTGTAAAAATTTACATTTTGTCTTTATTATTTATTTTTTGATAAGTACGAAAAGCACAGATAAAGTTACAGATTTTAATGTCAAACCTTTTAAAATAATATGCAAATGATGTAACATGTGGATGCACATCTCAATAAAACGATTTTGGGACGGTGGTCATATCTCTGACTTTAATGCTTTCATTTAAAAAATAAAACCATTTCTTTAATGCAAATAATTTAGCTTTTGTTTTATTTGCAATTTTTTATTTTTATTTGTTTTATTTTCAATATTCTTATCTGATTTTTTTAAAATTTTTAATAAAATGTTAGGTTTATAATATTTTTATAATAAATTTTAGATAATAAATTATTATTATTTTTTATAAAAAAAATTATTAATAATTTTAATTTAAACTTATCACTAAAATAAATTTTTTTTAAAAAAATTATTTTTTTACTCACTAACAACATTAGTAACATCCAATTGCTTCAAATTTATGGTAAAAATATATTATTAATGCCCAATAGGTTGCACTTTTCAAGATCCGTCTTTTGATATAAAGACCAATAGTAGGCCTCTACAATTTTTAAGAAGAAAATAGAAAAAAATTTTAGTGTCACAAATTAGTGCATAATTTTGCTTATAATTAATTCATGTGACAAGTTGTAGTCGATAAAAAGATGATTCAGTGTCATCTTTCCATCAACCATGTGACGGTGGGTAAAATTGTGCACTAGTTTGTGTCACCAAGACTTCTCTAAATAGAATGTGAAAGCTGTGTTACGTTCGGCAGTTTGTCTATAAGAAGAAGGCTTTGAAGGACCCAATATTCTCCAAACCTTCCTTTAAAAAGTGTTTCGGTCAGAGAGAGAGATCAAAGATGGATTCCATTACAGCAGCTACAAAACCTCATGTAGTTTGTGTAGCATACCCACTTCAAGGTCACATAAACCCAATGATCAAGCTAGCAAAACTCCTCCACCATAAAGGGTTTCGCGTAACTTTTGTCAACACAGAGTACAACCACAAACGCATACTCAGGTCTAGAGGCCCCAACGCCCTCGATGGATTGCCTGACTTTCACTTCGAAACCATTACCGATGGGTTGCCACCGGTAGATGCAGATGTTAGCCAAGACGTTCCTTCTCTTTGTGACTCCACCTCAAAGCATTCGCTAGTTCCACTTTGCAACCTCCTTTCCAAACTCAACGACACTTCGTCTTCGAACGTGCCGCCTGTGACTTGTATGGTCGCAGATGGTTGTATGTCCTTCAGTCTTGATGCTGCTGAAAAATTCGGAATTCCGATTGCCCTTTTCTGGACTCCTAGCGCGTGCGGCTTCTTGAGCTATATGCACTATCGCCATCTAGTTGAACGAGGTTTAATCCCCCTCAAAGGTATGATTTTGTATTATCATATATTGAAAGTGGTATTTGATAGCACACCTCTCTCGTCTGCATCATTAATATCACGTCAGATTATTATACATGTTAACTTCGATTAAAAATCAAACATACAAATGAGAAGTATATGTTTTAATTCACATACCTTAATATTCAAGTCTGATGTTTTTATTTTTTTAATTTGTATGTTAGTTTTAATATTTTAATATTGCGGTGGGTTCTTCACTAAAGTCAACAATACTTTTGCTTGATTCGCAGATGTAAGCGACCTAACAAATGGATACTTGGAAACTCCAATAGATTGGATTCCTGGAATGAAAAATATGCGTCTTAAGGATTTTCCAAATTTTATTAGAACTACAGATAAGAATGATATTATGGTGAACTTCCTCATTCGTGAAAGTGAGAGAGCTCCAAGAGCTTCAGCTGTCATTTTGAACACATTTGATCCATTTGAACAAGATGTGTTGGATGCTATGTCCTCAATGCTTCCTCGTATATACACAATTGGCCCACTTGTGTTGCATGCTGATCAGATTAAGGACGATAAATTGACATCAATAAAGTCCAATCTATGGAAAGAAGAACAGGGGTGTCTAGAATGGCTAAATTCAAAAGAACCCAACTCTGTAGTATATGTAAATTACGGTAGTATAACTATCATGACATCTGAGCAACTTATTGAGTTTGCTTGGGGGTTAGCAAACAGTGAAAAGCCCTTCTTGTGGGTTATAAGGCCTGATCTTGTGGGAGGAAATTCGGCTGTTGTTCCTCATGAATTCATTACCAAAACTAAACATAGAAGTATGTTAGCAAGTTGGTGTTCCCAAGAACAAATCCTAAAGCACCCATCAATAGGTGGGTTTTTAACGCATAGTGGGTGGAATTCAACGCTTGAAAGTGTGTGTAGTGGAGTGCCAATGATCTCTTGGCCCTTCTTTGCCGAGCAACAGACGAACTGTCGGTACTGCTGTACTGATTGGGGCATTGGAATGGAAATAGATTATAATGTTAAGAGAGATGAAGTGGAGAAACTTGTAAGAGAGTTAATGGATAATGAAAAAGGTAAAGAAATGAAATGAAGAAGAAGGCAATGGAGTGGAAGACAAAGGCTGAAGATGCTGTCAAACCTGGCGGTTCTTCTTACCAGAACTTGGACAAATTGATAGCCGAAGTTCTATTAGCTGGAAATGTTTAAGCCAAACAATTGTATGCGTTTGGATTGCGCCCATGTTTCTACGTCTGTGTTTGTATGTTTGTGTTTTTTTTTTTTTTGGGAGATGCATGTTTTTGTTGTTTCATATGATTTTGTGTACTATTTAACGAGATTCTCAAATTTTTTTTTAATAAATTTTTTTATTAAAAATGAATCTCATAGTATTATTCATATATTTAAAAATTATTTTATTACCATATTATTAATTTTAAATTTTTAGTAAAATAAACGATTTTCAGACTTTCAATCTCATTTACTACATGAGTTTATATATATATATATATATATATAAATAATTGATTCCCACTTTTGTTGTAATAAATTCCAATTAAATTGTGATTTTTTTTTTTGGATGAAAAATTTTATTGTGTAATTTGGTTAATCAATGTTCTATTAGATAATGATAATAATTGTTGTTTGTGCTGCAAATTTGTTCATTTGTATTTTTCATAGTCTTGCTTTCGTAATGGCTATTGCACACTCTTGGTGTGATAGTTATTCTACAATTATAAGTATTTGTGAGGTGTATGGGCAAGGGCCGAGTTTAAGTCTTCAAGAGGGAGCTTCACACATATATACACTTAGATTAAATTAGAATAGAATTTTATTATGTATAATGGTAGGCAAAAACCCATTTAAGATTTTTAAACCTGAAGCGTTTAAGATAAGACTTTTGTTGGAACTTGGAAGCTCATATTTTTCTATTTGGTTAAAATTGGTTTACTATCGTTGTACTTAGAAAAAAAAACAAATTGTTAAAAATTGCACGTAAAAAAATAAACAAATCAGTTAGGAAATTAAAAGTAAAGACTTAGTGAGCAAATAATCATTTTATGAATTGGTTTATTTTTCTAGTTAACTTGTTCAAAGTTTTTGAAACATCATGCGTAGGTTTCCGACTTACGGTACACTGATAGACGTGTACCTAATATCACACCAAGATTGCCATGATCCCCTGAAATTAATTCTAAAATTTTGTTAATGGTATATATAAATACATAAGATTTGAGTGTTCAGATTAAAAACAATTAATTAGCAATCCCAAAATTTAACGTTGGTCCTAAGAACACAAAAAATAAAACTTGGCAGCTGACACAAGTGAGACTCCAAATTTTGAAAAATTATCAAATATTTATGTATTTATTCTTACTCTTTCAATTTCTACTACTAGAGCGATTACATCAGCTGGTGCAAAAAATTTTTCATTTTGCATATTTAAAACCTATTTTTCTTATTTTATACTTCTATTTTTACAAAACACCCACATCGGTTTGTCTATTATACATCTTTATTCAAATAAAATATTATTTTTTTACTTTTTTTTTTCTTCACTTATGTTCTTCACTGCCTCTCTCTCCCTCTCAGACCCAACCACCATCATCGTCGCTACCTGATTAGCAAACCACTCAAGATACCAACCCAAGATTAGAAAACTATTCAAGATCAAACTAACCCAAGATCAGAAACCCATTTAGGCCGAAACTCACTCAATCGGAAAGCCAAACCATCACCCACTCAACCTGAAACCGACTGATCAAACAACAAGAAAGCAGTGCGGCGGTGAGTTGACCGACGGCGATTTGATTAGGCTTCATGCGGCAGTGGTTTGATCTTAATCAGCGAGTTAATCGAAGGCAATTTGATCAGCGAGTTTGATCTTGATCAAATGAGAAAAACGGAAAGTGAGGAGAAAGTGATTGGCGGTAATTTGATCGGCGACAGTGATGTGATGTTGATCGGCGGCAGTTGTGTGAAGTTGATCAGGCAAGTTCTTCGTGCGGCAATGGCTTGATGTTGATCAAAGAGAGTGAGGCGAGAGGAAGAGTGAGTTGAGAGCAACAGAGACGAGAGAGAAAAAATTACTTAAATATTTATATAAGTGCTACAGTAATCGTGTATATATACACAATTATTATAACAATTATACAAAAATACATAATTTTACACCTATTAATATAAATGAGTGTATTTTTAGGCCAAAACTTATAAAAACACTACTTTTACGTATCTTACAAAACTTTTTACTGTTTGATGCAAATACTCTTAAAAGTAGGTTTTGATGGAAGATGCCAAAAAATATACGGCTCCTCGACCTCGATACAGCCGATGAGTTGAGTTCTGACAAAGCCAACGAAGACGAGAACAGTCTAAGGAAAAAATGTCTGAGAAACTTGAAAAGGTATCTCTACGATCAATCACGCATTAATTAGATGTTCTCTTCTGTCACTGGCTACATTTATTACTAATTGACAAATTTGTTCATCATCAAAAGAGGTAAGGAGACACGTGATGGGACGGGACAAGTATCTCCTCACTCCTATTATGACAGCCTACTTCTAAAGTAAACTTGAAGGCAAGAGTTGTATAAAAATCATTCCACATAAATAAGATCTGCATCATTCAATTTAACACTCATGTCCTAATCTCCCATTGTGATTATCCATCTCCCAACCTATATAAATTAATTGTGTCAATCAATGCCTAGTTAACTCATCCCTTTTTTTTTTTTTTTTTTTTTTTTTTTTGATAGGGAAGATTACAGAGAGCTAGACAAATATATAAGATTATTCGCTAGTTAACTCATCCCTTGTTTCTAGTTTTTGACTCCCACATATAACATTTTTACTGTTTTTATATTAATTTAGTTTTGAAATTCTTAATTAAATGGTTAAAATTTTGTAACCCATGCTTTTGCACTCATAAATAAAATTTTAAATTAATCTCTGTCTATACTTTTAGTCAACTAATTTTTCATGTAAAAATAAATAAAAAGAGTATTTGCTTCCCCACTAAAAGAACCCTAGGCAGGGAATTTTTTATTTGTTCTTTTTTTGGGGGATTAACATTGAGGCTTTACTAGTTTTGGCGTTATTCTTTTGTCAAAAAGTGTGATGAAAACATTTTCTTGAAAACTTTTTTTTTTTTTCTTTTTGTCATTGTATCCTTGAAAATAATCTAGATAACATTTTATCACGTGTGGCTCATACGAAAAATCACAAACACTCTCTCTCTCTCTCTCTCTCTCTCTCTCTCTCTCCAGAAACTTTAAATCAGCACTATACAACATTAATACAAAACAACATCTAACTGGTATAATTTCACAAAAATTAACATAATGAGCATAAAGCCCACAATACTAATGGTAAGGATTTAGATCCCTGAAAACACAATATACTTAACTTAATTTATTAGTCAAGTAGTTACTTAGGTTAATTATTCTGATCTGGGTTAAACATTCATCACATGTATTAAACATAGTAGAAAAGTAAATAACACAAGATGAGATGACCTAAGCAAACCAATAAAACAACTCGTTTCAAGGTAAAAAAACATGAGGAGAACTATCCCCAGTGAACAATTCACTATATTAAATTGAGATTTACAGTCAAGAATATCAATTCGTAGTAAATCTAACACAATTACCAAATTGGGCTCTGAGTTCCTTAGACTTCTTTGATCTAGATTTGTTCTCACATGAACCACTTGTTCATGTCTTGATCTTTAGCACACTTGATAGTTGAAGGATTGATTGCAATTTTACTCCACCGATGCTAGCAATATGGATTTGATCTCCGGTAGATGCTTGATAAAATTAAAAGGTACAAAACCTCATAGATCTCACAGTAGTAACTCTTAAGACTTGAAAAACGTGTATTAGAGTTTTCCTTTTACACCTAGCAGTGTTGGACTCAAATCCTAAACATTTTGCAGGCTATTGAGCCTTATTTAAGATTCTGCAAATTCGCAGTTCGATCAATCAAAGCTCTCTCCCGATCGGTTGAGCTCTTTAGTTTTTGAATTCTCTTTTTTGCAGCTTGTACGTTCTTAAATCTTGACTTGTATCAACTTGAACAATGTCTAAAACACTTCAAAGACCCTTAGATTTAATCCTAGACAAATTTTTATTTTCAATTTGCTAACATACAACATATTTAGAACCTAAACATTTATGATTAAATATATAGAACCTAACACCAACATCTCATCTAAAAAACATTCAAACTAACAATAAATGTAGCTGACAAAGCATGTAAAAGTTTTTACCTCAATTCTTTCAATGCTATAAATTATAGAGAAATGTCACTCTACAATATTTTCACAACAAATCATAGTTGACATATTGTTACAGGTTTTTAATTTGAATCCACCACTAAAATTACTTTTTTTCCCACTAGTGAAAGCCTGTAATAACCTGCCACTTAAGATTTATTGTGAAAATCTTGTAAATGTAGGATTTCTCTAAATTTTAAGTCGAAAATTTAGAAGTGATAGGATCGGAAATCTCATAAAATTATTTTAGAAAATTTTTTTTATAAAATTATAAAATAGATGGATGGACAGAAAGGCATATAAAATTGAGAGAAATTGGTGCAAGGAGAGGAAAAATCTCTCATGCGCCAAGCGCATGAGACTTGCCTCTCACAGGCAGGTGGGCCCCACACGTGTAGGGCCCACTGCTTGTGAGAGGCTGGTCTCATGCGCTTGGCACATAAGATACTAGCTCGTAAGGAGAATTGTGATGAGTGAGGTCCACACAAAGAGAGAGAGAGAGAGAGAATGGGACAAATAAAATTGCCCAAGATAGAGAAATTTCATAACTGGTGATGGCTTGGCCAACAGTGGTCATGTGGGATAGGAATAGGAGCAACACTGAGTGGGTGGGTGGGTTGGTTGGTGGTGTTGTTCAGGGACATTTAGAGCATTCACATCAGTTCTTTCATTTTACACATCTATTTTTACACTAAAAATCTACTTTTTCTATTTTATACATCTACTTTTACAAAACACTCACATCAGTTCATCTATTCTATCACCTCTTTTAATTAAATAATCAATTTTCTCAAATTTTTTATTATTTCTCTCCTCTCATATACGCGCGCGCTTCTCTCTCTCTACCAATTTCTGATTTCTTGCTTTCTCTTTATACCCATCTCTCTCCCTCTCTCTACTCATTTCCGATTTCTTACTCTCTCTCCCATCTCTACCCGATCAGCACATCTCCGATCAAGACCCGATCCACTCCGATCCACATTTCCCTAGCTCCGATCCGCTCCGATCCACTCCAATCAAGCATCGATCCACTCCGATCCACATCTCCCTAGCTTCGATCCGCTCCGATCCACTCCGATCAAGCACCAATCCACTCCGATCCACAAGCAAGACCCACTCCGATCCACATCTCGGTCACAAGCACCGATCCACTCCGATCCAAATCTCGATCACAAGCACCAATCCATATCTCCCTAGCTCCAATCTACAAGCTCTGATCCCACACTCCGATCCACATCTCCCTAGCTCCGATCCACACTCCGATCCACTCTGTCTCTGTGTGTTTTTTTTTTTTTTTTTGAGCAAGTGAGTTTGTTGAGCACGGAGAAGTGAGAGAAAAAAAAATCAGCGAACGTGAAATAATAAATAAGGGATAGACGAGCTACAGTAACCGTGTATATATACACGGTTACTGTAGTTCATGGATGATTTTGCACATTTTTACACAACTTTACACCCACTGATGTGGGTGATTTTTTTGTCAAAATGTGTAAAATAAATGAGTTTTTGTATTATAGAAGATTATACCCAAACTGATGTGGATGCTATTATACCTCAATGTGTATTTTATTTTATTTTATTTTTTTATTTTACCAAATTTCTTCGCAAAATATTTTATATAGACAGAATCAAACAGGCCTTATTTTTTATTTTTGATAATCTTCAAGTCTCTTTCTCATTCAATCAAACAGGCCTTTAATTTTTTCTTTTTTTATTGCTGAATGCAGTCTTATTCACTTTATGTATGCCTAAAGATAGTCATAGATATTTATATTATTTTAAAGCAATCCTATTCCTATCCATGATAGGTCAAAATTTGAAATTGTTTTTTCATCATCAATTCGCCATGCCTCTTCCTTTCTTTCTTTTGTCACAGCTACTCTACTTTATATATCTATTTCTTAGTATATAAGAAGCGACTATGCCGCTACAGTTACATCAGTGTGTTTTTACTGTATAATACTGTAGCGGTAACACTGTGTTGGTTTCGTGATTTTTTTTTTTTTTTGGTCAGTAATTTGTGTTTTTTTTTAAATATTAATGTAAGCTGATATTTATATAGTTATACTGACATAGTAAATTTCACAATATTTTTATAATTATGATTTACTTAGTATTTTTTTTTTAGTAATCTGTTTGTGTTTTTTTTTTTTTCCCTTTTAAATATTGATATAAGCTGACATTTATATATTATACTGACTCAATAAATTTTACAATATTTTTACAATTATTGAAGTATCAATTTCTTACACATCGAAATAAAATAATAAAATATGAGACTGTAGCCACTTAATATATAAAAAGCGCCTATGCCGCTACAGTGCTTCGACACTGTGCACCTAGTGTGTTTTCACTGTGTAGCACTGCACTGTAGCAGCAACAGTGCTTTGGTTTCGTGAGGCTTTTTTTTTCAGTAATTAGTTTGTGTTTTTTTTTTCTTTTGAATATTGATGTAAGCTGACATTTATACGGTTATACTGACACAATAATTTTCACAATATTTTCAAAATTATGGTTTACTTAGTCTTTTTTTCCAGTAATCGGTTTCTGTTTTTTTTTTTCTTTTAAATATTGATGTAAGCTGACATTTATATTGTTATACTGACATAACAAATTTCACAATATTTTCACAATTATTGTCGTGTCCATTTCTTACCAGTTGAAATAAAATAATAAAATATGAGATTGTAACCAACCACAACTGAAAATAAATGTTTTGACAATGCCGCATAGTGTTTTCGCATTGTACATCCAGTGTTTTGGCACTGTTCATCTACAGTGCCATTTTCGTGAGTGACTTTTTTTTTTCTTTTTTTTTCAGTAATTGGTTTGTGTTTTTTTTTTCCCTTTTAAATATTGATATAAGCTGACATTTATATTGTTATACTGACACAATAAATTTCACAATATTTTCACAATTATGGTTTAGTTAGTCATTTTTTTTTCAGTAATCGGTTTGTGTTTTTTTTTTTTTAAATATTGATGTAAACTGACATTTATATTATTATACTGATACAACAAATTTCACAATATTTTCACAATTATTGACGTGTCAATTGTTTACGAGTCAAAATAAAATAATAAAATATGAAACTGTAGTCAACCACAACTGAAAATAAATGTTTTGAAAAAATGTTACAACACTTACTGTTATCACAATATTTTCACAATTGTTGAGATCTCAGTTCTTATTGATCAAATAAAAAAAAATATTAAGTTTACAACATTTTAACATTAATTTCTACAGTGCCTAAAGTTTGTTTTTTTTCCAGTAATTGGTTTGTGCTTTTTTTTTCCTTTTAAATATTTATATAAGTTGGTATATATATTGTTATATTGACACAACAAATTTCACAATATTTCACAATTGTTGATGTATCAATTTCTTATAAGTCGAAAAAAAAAATAAAAAAAAATATGAGACTGTGACCAACCATAATTGAAAATAAATGTTTTGAAAAAATATCACAACACTTATTGTTATCACAATATTTTCACAATTGTTGAAATTTCAGTTTCTTATATATCAAATAAAAAAAATGCTAAGTACACAACATTTTAACATTAATTTCATAACAAATCATAGGTAAGCTATTATTGATGGATAGCACTAGAGCTATAGTGCTTTTGGTTTATTCAACTAGCATTGTAGCTACAGTGCCTAAAGATTTTTTTTGGCCAGTAATCGGTTTGTATTTTTTTCTTTGAAATGTTTATCTAAGTTGACATATATATTATTATACTGACACAAAAAATTTCGCAATATTTTCACAATTATTGACGTGTCAATTTCTTACAAGTCGAAATAAAACAATAAAATATGAGACTGTGACCAACCACAATTGAAAATAAATGAAATTTCACAATATTTTCACAATAATTGACGTATCAATTTCTTACAAGTTGAAATAAAACAATAAAATATGATACTGTAACCAACCACAACTGAAAATAAATATTTTGAAAAAATGTTATAATACTTATTATTATTACAATATTTTCACAATTGTTGAGATCTCAGTTTCTTATAGATCAAACAAAAAAATGCTAAGTCTACAACATTTTAACATTAATTTCTACAGTGCCTAAACTTTTTTTTTCCCAGTAATCGGTTTGTGTTTTTTTTTTTCTTTTATATATTTATGTAAGCTAACATATATATTGTTATACCGACACAATAAATTTCATAATATTTTTACAAATATCGAAGTATCAATTTCTTACAAGTCGAAATAAAATAGTAAAATATGAGACTGTGACTAACCACAATTGAAAAAAAATATTTTGAGAATAACAATAACAATGTTATCAGTTTAAAACTAATAACAATTTGTCATTTTGAATTTGTTCTAAAAATGTTATGATTGTAGCTTTTCTCTCAAATAAAATAAAAAAAATATCTATTTGGATCCTAAAAATGAAGATATTGTGAAAATATTGTAATATTTTATTGTATTCTTAGACTTCTTTTTTAATATAGTCAAATTAAATGAGCTAAAATTCACAATTTTACACAAAATCTATATTAATTTTCTCACTACCGAAAGCAGCATTAGCCTTGCAAGTGCAGCCAACTCTAGTGATTAATAAAGCGCCGTTAGGCTATTAGTCAAGCTCTTGTTACATGCTTCATAGCCTATGGCAAAAGAGGAACGTGTTTGGTGAGTAGCTCACCCTCACCGTACCAAACTTTAATAAGCTCCTAGCTAGTTCGGTAGTTCCCCACCTCCTTAAAACTCCGGGACACATTGCTACGAGCCCATAGATCTGTTTTAAATTTAGATTTATTCCAAAACTCGAATAATTTTCAAGTTTCAACTGCGGCATTTATTTCATACAGTTGTATTCTTATAAATAGGAAAGAAAGAAAGCCTAAAAAACTTGAAGCATTTTCAAGTTTCGTTGATTTAAAATCGAGTTTGCTCCTGGCATAAAGTGCATTCAATCAGTGGGCCATGAAGTTTACAACTTATTACACATCATTTGTCTACCTTTTTAATCATTCAAAATTTTGTTGAAAATTTGTCCTTTTTTTTTTTTTTTTTTTTTTGAAATCTTGTCACCTTAAAAATGCCTTTCTTGTATGAGACTTCACATTTTCTATATCATGATAGAATTACCTTAATTTGGTTATTATAGATATGCGCATGTGTCAAGGAAAATAGTTTTTAAAAAGTATTTATTTAAGAGATGAATTTGGATACCTATACCAATTATATATTATTACCCCCACCCAGCTACCCTACTAAAAACTATCACGGAAAGAAATAAAAATTAGTGTAATCCTGATAATTAACCCGAGATAGACAAATCATAGTCTTATATTTGCATGTGCGAGTTCTGTGGGCCAACACCCAAAAACGCTAGCAGGGATCGTCAAAAAAAAAAAAAAAAAAAAAAAAAAAAACGCTGGCAGGGGGACGGGGCCATTGCTCTATGACTTCTCAGACCTTTAGTAGTGATCCATAATCTATGGTATACGTACGGGTACTCCCATTATTTAGAGGTGATTCTTTCTAGATTTTTGAATCTTTTCATATGGATATTTAATCTATTGTTAATTCTATTATTTGCACAATATTTCTCTTTTAGCAGTAGTATTAAGAGTGTAAAATTCGTTAAATTGCTATTTTACAAATATACACACCCAAAATTAACTTTATCCATGCGTGTACAACTAAATTTCTTTTAGCAATTGTGACTAGTACTATACAAAAAGCACCAATGCCTCTACAGTAACTGTGGGGCTGACTTGACCTTGGGTCCAAGATCCGGTTTGGTTCAAACCCAGTAAACCCAATATAATAAATTTATAGAGAGTGGGTTGAAGAACTTGACCCTAATGAGCTGGGTATCAATTAAAAATAGAGTTTTTCCATTGCCTAAGCAAAGCCGTATCAAGGTTATATAAGGAAGTTTGCCTTCGGCCCCAAATCCGAGGAGATCTAGTTAGGAATAATGTTAATAACGATTACAAGAATAATTTGGATGACTATCTCGCCCCTTCCCCCCCCCCCCCCCCCCTCTCCATTAAGGGCCTTGCTTGTTATATATCCTCCACTAGACCATCCTGGTCCTACACTCGTTGGCCATCTATGTCACTACTTGAGTACCTATCCCATCAGACACCCCTCCTGGCCCTTTATGAGTTATGGTAGCTGTGATGGTACTGTTCAAGGGTCTTTTTCACATAAATGCGGCCAGAAAAATAGCTATAGTGCATTTAATGCAATTGCAGCAGCTTTTCTTCAGATACTTTTTGGGTTTCCTTTCCCCCTGTGTGCCTAGGGGGCACATCCTTACAAAAATAACCCTCCGGAGGGTTATACGGATTGCCGGGATACATAACTGAACCGTATTTGCCATATCCGAGGAGATATTCCTCCTTGGACCATCTTTTCACTTATACTTCCCCTATTAAATCATGGGTCTGAACCACTTCTTAAGGTTTGTTTTCCCCTCGAACTACTCGTGTCCTCGGCCAGGCCCAAAACCCAATATACAGATTTTGGGTCCGGCCCATACAATAGCCCCTCAAAACCCCGATTTTTCCCTCTTATCTGAGGAGAAAACGTGGGATTTTGATTGATATGATTATTTTAGAGACTAAAACCATATGCTTTTTCATCTTACACGCACAGGATTACCGTTTTACGTGTCTTATAACTGCTGTTGACGCTAGTCCGTAAGGCACCATTAATTGCTCCAGGCGGCGCTTTGTCTCTTGCATCCAACGGTGCGGTATGGATCCAATGGTTAATATCTTTCCTCGAATTTTGGGCGGGACAAATCCCACCCAACTCCTTCCTCTATAAAAGGCACCCAGGGAAATCATTTCTCTTTACTTTCACAACATTCTCAAGTTCTTTAGAGATACACAGCTTTCAAACCTTCAAGTTTTCCCAAAACTCCAAGTCTTTCAATTCCTGTTCTCTGAAAAATTAATAATTCTGAGAAGTACCAGAGGCAACTAACATCCTTATTCCCGTAAGTAATGTTTTCTTTTAATTAAATTTTCTTTTAAGATCATTTTCCTCTCGGTCAGTCTCCTTGGCTCTTGTTTTTTACATCTCTTCCTTAGGAATTCCACTTCTTTCCCTTTAGTTTGACCGAATGAGTAGATTTAAGCATCTTGTGGACTCTAAAGCTGGTATGGAGTGCTTTAGAGCCAAGTACCACATTCCGCAGGGAGTAGCCCTGCGGTGTTGTACCCAAGATCAAATAGTCACAGATAGGAGGGAAGGGGAGGTTGTCATCCCTATGATTGCTTTCATAAAAGGAGGGATGACACTTTCCATGCGTAGCGTAACTCGAGACTACCTGATCAACCATAGGCTGACCCCTCATCAATGTGCCCAGCACTCGGGCTTGGGACTTACGTGGCTTGATGTCGTCCACATGTACGAGTGCCACAAGCTCAAAGGAGCGGGATTCTACCTCAAATCTCTGTCCGACATTGTTAGAATGATATCGTGCCTTCCTAAGTCTAACAAAGGCATGAAGGACGACTGCTTGATCGCCTCCGGGGATTGGCACAATGGTCTCCACTCCCCAACACAGGAGGGAGAGCCAGGTGGGGCATCCTAGGTTTAGGTTTCTTAGTACGGGGTTCAGCCCTTCTAGCCTATATTTCTCTTGGTTCTAATATTTCGTTTTATTCCAAGAGTGATCTTTATTAACTCAACCATGATTTCCTTTTCAGATGTTTTGCAAACAAACAACACGTTGCTTCAAGGCTTAGCTTGGTTAACACACAGGCTCTCAACAAATTACTAAGATTCGAAATATTCGTGAGCGAGGACGGGCAGTTACGAGCCGTTCATTTGATCCTATATTTTGTGTCCTTATCAAAGGCTTTCCAAGATGCAGGCCAAGCAATAAAGACTGGAGACCTTAGGTTGGCACGCATCGACGTATCTAGGCCGGGATTTTTAGCTCCGAGAGACCTTCCACCTGTCAAGTTGCCCCTTCATCTCACCGCTCAGGAGGCAGCTCTACCAAGAGAGGAGACAACTTCCACACACTTGTCCCTTGAAGCTGAAATTGATCAGTTTCGTTTCAAGGAGGAAGGTGACGGGCCAGAGAAACCGATAGAGCTCTCGGACTCTGAAGCCAAATTTGATAGAACTTTTGTTGCCCCTTCTTCGAAGTTAATAGTTGCTCAGGTTGATCCTAGCTCTGAGGAAGAGGAAGAAGAAGAAGAGATGGATTTAAAACAAAGGTCTAGCTTAAAGGGCCTATTGGCCAATATGGGCCAGGGTGAATCTTCAAAAGAGGTGCCCAGAACCCAAGTCCCTGTGAATCTTCCAGCTCCTCCCTCCTTGCCTCATGTCGACCTCGGATTAAAAACCATTCCAGACTGAGAAAGAAAAGGCCAGCCGAGGGCCTGGGGGAGGGCGAGGTGGTGCCCAAAAAGGGGGCAAAACAACAGAAGAGAGGCAAGGATCCCAAGGACAACCGGGCCAAATCCGTGGAGCGCCGGGACGAAGTTGAAGTGCGCCGAGGATAGCGCTCCTGGGCTCCTGGGCTCCTCGGCTGGAAGTGGAGGGTGTCCCTATTCCTTGGGATGCTACCATTTAGGAATCTCAAAGGGAGCAAGCCACCATTCTTGCCGAGGCCTCAGAGCAGCCCCTTCTCCTCCTAAGAGACATGGAGGGCCTTAGGCGCATGAGGCAACCTGACCTCTTTATGTCATTAAAGAGGGACCTCGTAATGGTAAGTCAATCAGTATCTCTTGTCACATAAGGAAATGTATATTTATTCCCATAGGCATTTACTTTTTATGATTTCTTGACTATTTTTATGCAAGTTACCCAACAAATTTATGTGACCGAGGAGTGGGTCAGGAACGCCCGTGAAGAGGTCAAGGCAGAGGCCTACTCCCACTTGGAAATTGAGAAACATTTGGGAGCCATGAAGCAAGAAAGAGCCGAGCTTTTGGAGAGGCTAAAGGAGGCGGACAAGGCCCATTTAAGTGCTAAGGTGGGCCTAAAAACCGCAGAGAGGCAAGCCGAGGATCAACGCCAAAAGCTGTACATAACTGAAATAAACTTGGCCACCAAAAACCAAGTTGTACTGGACCTAACGGCGGAATTACAGAAAGTCAAGGATGCAGCTAAGGTGGCCAAAGAAGCTGCTGAGGCCACAGTGAAGGCATCCTACGAACGTGGGGTACTGGACATGGAGACCCGGCTGACCGAAGAGGTAGTCGAAGTGTGTAAAGACTACTGCGCTGAGTCATGGGCAGTAGCACTAGACAAGGCAGGGGTCTCTGTAGACTCTGAGCTGAGGAAGAAAAAGAACATTTATATCCCTAAGGATATCCGAGAGGTTCCAGCAACGCTTCCTCCTCCTGTTGCCAGCCCTGCCCTTTTTATTCAAGCCCCTGACCCTGACATTGAGATTTTAATGGGGGATGGAAAAGGCAAGGAAGTGCAATCAACAGGAATAGCCGGTCAGACCGAGGACAATCTCACAATCAAGGAGATGGTTTCCCAGGCCAAGGATGCAGAGGCTGCTGATCCGAAGGAAGACCCTCCCCAAGCCAAGGCCTAGATGTAGGATTTTTCTTTGCAACTTCTCGTTTATGTACTTTGATAATGGTGTTTTGTTACAATGTACTCCTTTTTAATTAATGAATGGACTTTGATTTCTGCTTTTTATGTTTTTGCTCTATATGTCTTTAAGTTTAATGCTACTACAAATAGACCCGATTTATCATTACTTCATTTCTGATATGTTGTAGTAGTAATTCATTATTGACGCTCCAAGAAATTTAGCTAAATATTAGCAAGGGAAAGTTATTATAAACTTGTATTTTGAACTGACTCGTATATAATGAACGTTGAATCTGTAGGAAATAAGTAACATACGCTGCAACTTAAGTAAAAGAGAAAAGTTATTAATTTCTCCTAAGTCTGTGACTCAAGGATCCATACAGGACCTAGGTTCTGTTTAATATCTAAGTAAAGGTGAAAAGTTATTAATTTCCCCTAAGTCTGTGATCCGAGGATCCATGTAGGACTTAGGTTCTTAATACTTAAGTAAAGGGAAAAAGTTATTAATTTCCCCTAAGCCCGTGGTCCGAGAATCCATGCAAGACTTAGGTTCTGTTTAATACTTGAGTAAAGGTGAAAAGTTATTAATTTCTCCTAAACTCGTGGTCCGAGGATCTATACAAGACCTAGGTTCTGTTTAATATCTGAGTAAAGGTGAAAAGTTATTAATTTCCCCTAGGTCTGTGGTCTGAGGATCCATGCAGGACTTAGGT
Source organism: Lithocarpus polystachyus (assembly GCA_033629205.1). NCBI lineage: Eukaryota > Viridiplantae > Streptophyta > Magnoliopsida > Fagales > Fagaceae > Lithocarpus > Lithocarpus polystachyus. The sequence continues at coordinate 25,094,393 of CM066172.1, forward strand.
TTTGTTTAATACTTGAGTAAAGGTGAAAAGTTATTAATTTCCCCTAAGTCTATGGTCCGAGGATCCATGCAGCATTTAGGTTCTGTTTAATACTTGAGTAAAGGTGAAAAGTTATTAATTTCCCCTAAGCCCGTGGTCCAAGGATCCATGCAGGATTTAGGTTCTATTTAATACTTGAGTAAAGGTGAAAAGTTATTAATTTCCCCTAAGCCCGTGGTCCAACGATCCATGTAGGACTTATGTTCCGTTTAATACTTGAGTAAAAGTGAAAAGTTATTAATTTCCCCTAAGCCTGTGCTCCGAGGATCCATGCAGGGCTTAGGTTCTGTTTAATACTTAAGTAAAAGGGAAAAGTTATTAATTTCCCCTAAGCCCATGGTCCGTGGAATATCGATTTTTGATCCCAAGGCAGCAGCAATATCGCCTGAAGGTTTTGCTATCGAATTGAAGGCCGTTATCCGAGATAAGGGTATAAAGGACTCCAAACCAGGTGACGATATTCCTTCAAACGAACTTCTTGACATCTACATCTCTGATGTTCACCAAGGGCTCGGCTTCCACCCACTTGGTGAAGTAGTCTGTGCCAACAAGTAGGTATCTCTTATTCCCAGCGGCTTTGGGAAAAGGGCCAACGATGCCTAAGCCCCACTGAGCAAATGGCCACGGGCTGGATAGAGGGTTGAGGACTCCTCCCAGCTGATGTATGTTTGACGCGAACCTTTGGCACTGACCGCATTTCTTAACATACTCATGTGCTTCCTTTTGCATATTAGGCTATCAATAGCCTTCGGTAATGGCTCTGTATGACAAGGATCTTCCTTCAGTATGACTCCCGCAGACCTCTCATGCAATTTTTCCAGAAGTAAGTCTATCGCTTCAGGGTGTATACAAAGCAAGTATGGCCTAGAGAAAGAGCGTTTATACAATTTTTGGTCCTCGGATAACCAGAACCGCGGGGCCTTCCTTTGTTTCTTAACGGCTTCCGCTTTCTCTATGGGTAGGATATCATCCTTTAAGAATAGTATTAGGGGGTCCATCCAGCTGGGCCCCACCCTGACTTGGTGGACACGGGCCACCTCCTTCTTCATCTTCGTTGGCTTGTACAAATCCTCTACAAGGATGATCCGAGGCAAGCTCTGCGCCGAGGAGGTGGCAAGTGTGGCCAAAGAGTCAGTATGCGTGTTCCCACTTCTAGGGATATGCAGTAGGTTAAAAAAATCAATATGTGACTGTAGGTGTTTAACCTGGCCTAGGTATTTTTGCATTCTTTCATCTCTTGCTTCCAATTCCCCATTTACTTGGCCAACAACCTGTCTTGAGTTTGAGAACATGTTTACTATCTTTCCACCAAGTTTTTTGACCATGGAAATCCCTTTTAGTAGGGTCGAGAAGCCTAATCTTAGTGCCTTTTCAATAACAAGCCTTTCGGGAGAAATCAGGACTAGCCCCACTCCAGAGCCTCTTTGGTTGACCGCCCCATCAACATATATTTTCTAGCATACGGGTCCTTAGAGAGAGATCATGCCAACTGACTTTTCATCCATGTCTGATGTCTCGGCTACTCCTCCTAACGAGGGTTCAACAAATTCGTCCATTAAATCCATGAGGACTTGGCCTTTGACGGAGGTACGAGGCATATACTTGATGTCGAAAGCCCCCAAAATCGTCCCCCACTTGGCAATTCTCCTCGTATAGTCAGCACTCCAAAGTATGGACCTGAGCGGGAGCTGGGTTAGAACGATAACCGTGTGTGCTTGCAAATAATGGAGAAGCTTTCGTGTAGCATGGACCATCGTCGAGATGGCTTTCTCTAGTGGTAAATAGCAGACTTCAGCTTCCTGCAATAATTTGCTTAAATAATAAACTGGTCGTTGTACGCCATTATCCATTCTTATTAGTATTAGGCTTACTGCATGTAGAGCCACAGCGATATAAACGAACAAGACTTCATCGACCTTAGGACTCGACATGATCGGTGGCCGAGATAGATATTCCTTGAGCTGTTGGAAGGCCAATGCACACTCTTCGGTCCACTCAAATCCCTTCTACTTATTCATTAGGAGGAAGAAGGGTCTGCACCTATCTGCCGACCGAGAAATAAAACGACTCAGGACAGCAATCATTTCGGTAAGCATTTGGACCTCTTTGGGATTCCGAGAAGGTTGTAGGCTGTTCACAGCTTTGATCTGATCGGAGCTAACTTCAATTCCCCTATGAGTCATCATATACCCTAAGAATTTGCCTGATCATACCCCAAATGAACATTTGGAAGTGTTGAGGCGCAACTTATGTTTCCTCAGAATTTCAAAGATATCTTCAAGGTCACCCACGTGTTCAGACGCTACCTTGCTCTTCACCACCATATCATCAACATAGACTTCAATGTTCCTACCTAATTGCGGCTCGAACAACCTGGATATCATCCTCTGATAGATAGATCCTGCATTCTTTAAACCAAAGGGCATTACCTTGTAGTGGTAGTTTCCAATCGGGGTGACAAATGCCGTCTTTTCTTGATCTTCTAGAGCTAATGGTATTTGATGATATCCCTAAAAGGCGTCTAAGAAGCTCATCCGATAGTGGCCCGCGGTTGCATCTACCAACTGGTCTATCCGAGGCATAGGGAAAGGATCTTTTGGACAGGCTTTATTCAAATCTGTGAAGTCTACATAGACCCGCCACTATCCGCTTTTCTTCTTTAACACGACGGTATTGGCCAACCATTCAGGGTAAAAGACCTCCCTGATAGCCCCTGCTTGCTTAAGCTTCAACACCTCGTCTCTGACGGCGTCAACGTGCTCTTTGGACGGGCGTTGAGGCAGTTGCTTTTTGGGAGTAATGGATGGGTTAACATTTAGATGGTGGCAAATGAAGCTCGGATCCACCCCAGAGGCTTCGTAGGCGTCCCATGCAAATACGTCCAGATTTTTTTTGAGAAACCTGACTAACTCTTTCTTCTCCTGGAAAGGTAGCTGAGAACCTATTTAAAAGAACCTCTTTGGATCATCCCCAATAATCACCTTCTCTAAGTCTTCACATTTTACCCCCTCGGTAGACGCATTAATAGGTGATCTCGGGTTTTTTGATTGCTATAAGCTTTCTTGGGCAAAGGTCGAGGACTCCGCTTTAGGTTGATGCGAAATGGCCACCACTAAACATTACCTTGTCGTGGACTGATACCCAATGACTTCCATAACCTGCCCCCCAGATGGAAATTTCACCTTCTGGTGTAGAGTAAAGGCGATAGCCCCCTAATGTATGAAGCTAGGGTTTGGCAACGATGGCCGTGTAGGGTGAGTAAGTATCTACTACGATGAAGTCTACTTCCACCACCTCCGGGCCAGTCTGCACGGGTAGTCTAATCAGGCCCTTTGGAATGACAGTCTTCCCATCAAAGCTCACTAAAGGGGAGCTGTAGGGCGTTAGATCCTATGGCCTTAGACCTAATCCCTTGTAAAGGTCGGGATACATAATCTTGGCACTACCATCGTCATCCACCATTACCCTCTTCACATCATACCCTCCGATTCTAAGTTTCACTACTAAAGTGTCGTCGTGAGGCTACATGGTTCCGATCTTATCCTCCCCCGAAAAACCTCAACACTAGCTGGTCATCCACCTTAACCCTCTTCTGCTTTGAATTATTATCCTCGGCCGACAGTCGAGCCACAGACATTACCTTGGAGAGGCAGGAGCCGGTCCTTCCTAGAGCTGCAAAGATGACATTTATCGTGCTTATAGGGGATTTGAACGGTGCATCTGCTCGAGGCTAGCCCTGCAAACTACTAGAATGAAGCAAGAGGTGCTTTAATTTCCCCTCTCGATCCAGCTGGTCCAGGTGATTCCACAAGTTCCTACAGTCCTCTGTGGTGTGCCCCGGTTCCTGATGATATTGGCAATATAGGTTCCGATTGCGCTTCATGGGGTCCCCTGCCATCTTGGTTGGCCACTTAAAGAATGGCTCGTGCTTGATTTTTTCCAGAACCTGGTGCATTGGTTCTTGGAACATGGTATTAACTGCCTGTGCATTGGCAGATCCGGACTGCCCTGCAAACTCTCCCCTCGGTCGATTATTATTGTACCGGTTTGACCTAAAATCCCTCTGCTCCTAGGGGATAACCTTAGCTTTTCCCTTCCCCTGCAGCTGGTCCTCCTCAACCCTTTTGTACTTATTGATTCGGTCCATGAGCTGGCGTACACTGGTAACTGGCTTGCCTGTGAGGGATTTTCTTAAACCGTGCTCGGCTCGGAGGCCAACCTTGAAAGTACCAATAGCTACATCATCGAAGTCCCTGTCTATCTCATTAAACATCTCCCAGTATCTGTCTGAGTAGGCTTTAAAGGTTTCCCCTTCTTGCATGGATAGGGACAGCAGGGAGCCCAAAGGCCATGGAACTCTGCTACATGTGATGAAACGAGAGCCAAATGCCCTGGTTAGTTCCTTGAAAGAGTCTATGGAATCGGCCCTCAGACCATCGAACCACCTCATCGCGATGGGTCCCAGGCTAGTTGGAAAAACTTTGCACATCAAAGCTTCGTTCTTGGAATGGACAGCCATCCTCTAGTTGAAGTGGCTAACGTGCTCCACGAGGTCCGTTTGACCATTATAAATGGTGAATGTGGGTTGATGGAAACGCCGTGGAAGCTTTGCCGCCTCAATCTTGCACGTGAAAGGTGATTTGGAGATTTGACACAATGCCTTGCTTATGGCGTCATTTCCTAGGCCTTTATGAGACGGGCTCTCATGTCTACGCCTGTGATGGCGTTCCTCCTCATGGAAGAAAGACTCGCTTAAGGGAGTTCTTAACCTTCGTCTATAGTTGTCGTCCTTTTCATCACCAGAGGAGCTATCAGAGCTGGAAGAGGCTCGCTTTTGCCGTGCGTTGTGTAGCTTCCTTTTTAAATCATTGATTTGTAATTGCAAGGCCCTATTATCATTGGGCCGTCGAGAGGCATGGCTTCTCACTCGAGAATGGCTTCTACTCGTGTGCATGATATGTACACTATCCTCTCAATCTCTCTTATGCTCAAGATTAAGGAAATCATCTTATTGTTGAGAACCTGCAGACTCTGCCTGGTATGAATTTGACCTTACCATTGCCGGCCGTTGCACCCACTATTCTCCCGAGCTCTTCCCACAGACAGCGTCAATTGTGGGACTGATTTGACCTTGGGTCCAAGATCCGATTTGGTTCAAGCCAAGTAAGCCCAACACAATAAATTTATAGAGAGTGGGTTAAAAAACTCGACCCTAATGGGCTAGGTATCAATTAAAAATAGAGTTTCTCCATTGCCTAAGCAAAGTCGTATCAAGGTTATATAAGGAAGTTTGCCTTCGGCCCCAAATCCGAGGAGTTCCAGTTAGGAGTAATGTCAATAACGATTACAAGAATAATTTGGATTACTATCTCGCTCCCCCCTCCGTTGAGGGCCTTGCTTGTTATATATCCTCCACTAGACTATCCTGGTCTTACACTTGTTGGCCATCTATATCACTACTTGAGTACTTATCCCATCAGACACACCTCTTGGCCTTTTATGAGTTATGGTAGCTGGGATGGTACTGATCAGGGGTCTTCTCCACATAAATGCGGCCAGAAAAATAGCTACAATGCATTTAGTGCGGTTGCAGCAGCTTTTCTTCAGATACTTTTTGGGTTTCCTTTCCCCCTGTGTGCCTAGGGGGGCACATCCTTACAAAAATAACCCTCCGGAGGGTCATACTGATTGCTATGATACATAATTGAACCGTATTTGCAATATTCGAGGAGATATTCCTCCTTGGACCATCTTTCCACTTATACTTCCCCATTAAATCATGGGTCTGAACCACTTCTTATGGTTTATTTCCCCCTCGAACTACTTGTGTCCTCGACCAGGCCCAAATCCCAATATACAGATTCTGGGTCCGGCCCATACAGTAACCTTTTTGTTTCGTCAACCTAGTTTGCTTCTTCTTCTTTCTTTCTTTCTTCTTTTTTTTTTCTTTTTTTTTTTTTTTGCCTCTACAGTAAACTTTTGGTTTCATTAATTCATTTTGCTTTTTTTTTTTCTTTATTTGGTAATATCATCCCGTCCACTTTTTTATTTTATTTTATCTTATTTCTATATAAAGTTGTTAGATAACGCAATAAATTGTTTCAATTTTTTCACAATTATTGATGTGTTAATTCCTTATAAGTCAAAATAAAATATCATACTAGAATCAACCAAAACTAAAATAAAGGTATTATGAAAAAAAAAAGTGCTATATCCACAACATTTTTCACATTGCTTTCATAACAAAAGTGTGAATGCGTAAAGCAAGAGTAGTAGCTACATTTCTATTAGCTATATAAAATGCGGCAATGCCCCTACAGTACACATTTGGTTTATCGAGTCTTTTTTTTTTTTTTTTTTTTTTTTTTTTTTTTTTTAAGTTTTGAACAGTTGCTACAATGCTACTTTGGTTTGTTCAAGTGGCACTGTAGCTACAGTAGCTACAGTTTTTTTTCTCGGTCTTTCATTTGTACTGTTTTTTTCTTTTAAATATTTATAAGAACTTGCATATATATATATATATATATATATATATATATTTTATACAAACACAAAAAATTTCACAATATTTTCACGATTATTGAGGTGTCAATTTCTTATAAAGTGAAAACAAAATAATAAAATATGAAACTGTGACCAACCACAACTAAAAATAAATGTTTTGTGAAAATGCTGTGACACTTGTTGGGTAAATGTGTAAAAGTTACAGTACTTTTGGTTTGTTTAATATGTACTGTTCATGAAACCAAATATTATATACATTTGCAAAAAAAAAAAAAAAAAAAGAAATTGTACAAATTTTGCAAATGTGTACAACATTTGCCAATTTTTATGTGTTTACAATATAAATTTACATTGTAAGTGCAATGTATATTTCTATGTATAAAAAGAGTGAATAGGAAAAGTTACAGTAATTTCGTTACAGTAGTTTTGGTTTGTTCAACTTTCATTGTTTTGCTGACCCTTTTTTTTTTTTTTTTTTTTTTGTGAATGCATAAAGTTGTAGTATATTTGCTATATTATTTTTGGTTTGTCCAATTCATGCTGTTTCACATTATAATAAAATATTAACATCACAAATTGGCGCAATATTTTCACAATTGTTAAGGTGTTAATTTATTATAGGTCAAAATAAAATAATAAAATATCATATTAGAACCTGTTACAACTAAAAATAAAAGTATTGTGAAAAAGAAGTGCTATATCCACAATACTTTTCACAACACTTTCATAACAAATCAAATATAGTAAATTGTTATTGGTTCTAATTTAAACTTACTAATGAAACTACCTTTTTGCCCATCAATAACAACTTGTAGTAACCTACTACTTAAGATTTGTTATAAAAATGACATGGACATAACATTCTTTTGTGTGAAAAATGTTAAGACATCTTGATGTCATCACAATATTTTCAAAACTATTGAGCTATCAATTCTTTACAAGTTAAAATAAAATATAACAAAATTATAAAAGTATTATGAAAATGTTGCGTCATACTGTTGTGTTTTTAGAAATTTTTTGTTGGTTTAATCAACTTTATTGAGTCAAAATTCACTGTTCCACATAAAATTTTCCTGGGTTGACATTTTGTATATTTTTTTTCTTTACACACTATTTTTAAGTAAAAACACATAATTTTACACACAAAAGCAAAAACAAAAACTTAGTAAAATTTTTTTTTTCATCCTTTATGTTTAGGGTAGTTTACAATTCTTTCTTAAAGTTTAAAATCAAACAATTTTTTCCTTAATATTTTGGAAAAGAGCAAATATATCATATTGTTATTCTCTCACTTAAACCCTAATGAAACCTTATGATTCTTAAAATATTTTATTGTGTAATGTCTAAATTACTCCCGCTAAATTTTAACATCCTAAAAATTTATTTACGTATTTTGAGTTTTAAATGATAGAAATTCTTAGAAAGTTAGAATGATGATATTAGGTGTTTTATTTTTTATCTAAAAATGGTTGATATTCTAGGTTTAAATTTTCAAAACTTATCATTTATCTAATGAAAAATTCGATGACACATGACTTTTGTTATCTTTTGATTTTTATTTTTGATTTTAAATTTCTTAGCAAAACTCAGTTGTTTATTGTTGAAAGATAATGATATTTGTTATCATTCTTAGAAGTTTTTAGAGAGTAGATATATTGTCTTTACCAAATAGGTACTAAAAAATAATTATAGTTAAATAAATAAATATATATATATATATATGTTAAATAGCTACCCTAATGTTGTGGTTGATCAAAATTCTTATGCAAATGAGATTAACTTTTTACGACATAATTATCAAAATTTTTAAAATTAATGTTTCTTTTTATTAATGTAAATCTCTATATACTTTAAAAATCAAATGATTCATATATTTGTTTTATGATATAAATAAAATTTAGAATCGATCTTAATTACTACTTTTTTTCCATGGCAAGCACGCGCCTTGCACGTGCTACCCTAACAAGTGTATATATATATATATATATATATATATATATATGAGCAAAAGCTAAGCGAAGTTTTATCAAAAAATTAAGGAAAATTTATTTGGAATACAACATTCAAATCACTAGGTAAATCTTATACCCATACATCAGTGTCAGGAGTTATATAAATAAATAAATAAATAAAAAAAAAAAATATATATATATATATATATATATATATATATATATATATATATTTGGTTTGCTTTTTTACTTGGGGGCGGGGGTATTAAAACTTAAAAGCACAAGAAATAGAAAACTATAAAACTTTTGGGACAAAGAGACAATAACATTACCTTTCCATGTGATGGACAACAGAAGTGAGAAGACCGTGGATTCCAATAAACCTAAAAGATCTATTTTCGTTACAAACCATCTTTGAAGGCTTTAATCTCACATCATCATCCTCATCTTAAAAAGACTTTAGCACCACATCATTTGGAAAGTATACTTTTTTTTCTTTTTTCTTTTTTTGCGTCCTATTCAACAGTTAAAACAGAAATGTCTAATTAGAGGGCTAATTGTCAACCCTTATAGTCCAAAAACAACTACAAGAAGGAGACATAGTTCTCAATTCTTTTTCTTTTTCGCTTACAATATGTGGGAAGAACAAGAACTCTTAAGTCAAAATAACAGACTAAAGCCTATTAGTAGTTGAGAGTTTGATCTTGAAAGAACCTAAATAGTAGGCATGAAATTCACGTTAAAATTATTTTTTTCTAATTTAATTCTGCAATACAACAATTACAAATTAATGGGAACATTTAAACTGTATTTCAATTTTAGATGAAGTGGCAAAATTCAATATACAAAGGAAAAAAAAAAAAGAGTAATTTTCACTCTTTATGTTTGGGGGAGTTCACAATTCCCACCTTATCTTTGAAACTAACTAATTTCACCCTCTATATTTGCAAAATGAGCCAATACTCCCAATTTGTTACTTTCTAATTAAATTCAATGATTTTTTTTTTGAAGTATCAGTCGTATACTACAAGGAAGAGAAAACATTGATAATTGCATTGTTATTTTTTTGATTTGCATTTGTAATCACTGTGATTCCGTTGAATTTAACTTAATAAATAATAGATTGAGGGTATTTGCTCATTTTCGAACATAAGGGAGGAAATTTTTTATTTATTTATTTTTTATGTAAGGAATGAGAAAATTGGTTGGTATTAAAAATAAGGGGAGAAATTATGAATTACTCCGAACAAAAAGGGGGGGAAAATACATTTTCACCGTATACTTATTATAAAATGAAGTTAGACACCGTTTAAGAATAATTTATTGTGAGGTCCACCTAATAAAAAATTAGCATGGAGTGATAAGAGAGTGATGCAAACTCAGTCGGAGTGATAAAAGGAGCAGAAAAGTTGAATTGTTTCTTTTTGGACAAAAATTCCCTTAACACATTTTCCTCCCTTTCGCATTTTATTTCTCACACTACAAAAACAAAAGGGTCTTAGGCCACGTTTTTGAAACGCTGCCTAAGGTCCGGAAAACGCGGCTATAAGTGCTAAAAGCAAAAACAATTAATAATACACAGAAAATGAAGACCCAATTTTAAAATTTTCTTAAACTCACCGGGAACAAAGTATTCCAAAACTCAAACTCAGGCTTGGGAGCCACAAAGATCCTTGTGACCCAAGAGATTAACATCATGAGAGAGCCACGTGCAAGGGAGAGAGTTGAGGTCAACCATGTGTATATTATAGAAAAAAAAATGCTATGAAAATGAAAAGCCATAGAAGATCGTAATTTGTAGAAACGGATTTGACTCTCTCTCAGCTTTTTCTGATTTCACAGACAAGAGAGAGAGAGAAACGAGACACGGACTTCGTCTGTGCGATGACGGTGGGGTGTGAGGGCTTGAGATCGGAGAGATGGAGGGCTTGAGATCGGAGAGATGGAGGGTGAGGGTGAGGGTGAGGGTGAGGGTGAGGATGAGGGTTGAGATCGGAGATGGAGGCTTGGAGGGTGAGGGTTAAGATCGGAGATGGAGGGTGACAGTGAGGATTGAGATCGGAGATGGAGGGTGAGGGTGAAGGTGAGTGTTGAGATCTGAGGGTGAGGGTGAGTGTTGAGATCGAAGATGGAGACTTGGAGGGTTGAGATTAGGCTCTTGAGAGATGGAGGCTGATGTGTGGGAGAGGCTAGGGCTGATAAATTTGACCCAAAAATATATATACAAAGCCTAAAGCTGCGTTTTTAACCTACAGCTATAGGCAAAATTTGAGGCCGCGTTTTATAAATGTGGCCCCATTCCAAACTAAAGCTGCATTTTAAACACGCAGCTGCAAACCAAATTTAAAGCTGCGTCTATAAAACGCGGCTTTAGGCATGCTAGAGCCGCATGTTTTAAACGTGGCTTCAGTTAAGGAAAAAAAATTATTTGAGAAAATAAATGAAATACGAAAGGGACTATAGTCGCGTTTAAAACGCGGCTTTATCCGGGGGTCTATGGCCCCGCTTTTAAAACGCGGCCGCGCGTGTTTTATTTAAGCCGCGTTTTCAAAAAATGCGGCTTTAGTTCGTCTTGGGCCGTGTTTGTAAAACGCGGTCTAAGGCCCGCGCATTTTGTAGTGTCACCAAATCTCAATTTATCAATATTTTATCCATTTAATTTTACTTTACCAATATTAGTTGAGAACTAAAATCAAAGTAAGATAAATAGTACCAAAAAGTGGGACTCATGAATAGCACTAAAATGTGCAGTAGGATCTATGAATGGCAGCAAAAATAAGCTGAATAGTAAAATAAGTTGGCAAAAAATAATCTAGCCAAACAAACACTATAATCTCACTCCCTTCCATTTTACCAATATCAAAAAGAAAAAGAGATGAAAATGTTCAATGAGGAATTGAGGAATTATTAAACAAGATATAATTATTGTTTATTATTTGATTTACATTTGTTTCAGCCATGGCGCGTAAAAACTAGAATCAAAGCAAGATAAAGGGGCTTGAAGATCGGAAAATTAGAATGTTTGAGTCTATCTAGTGTGTTTTGAGTCGGGGTGAGTCTTCTAGTTTGTTTGTGAATTGGGGAGAAATAGGAGAAGGGTAGTTTGATCTCATTACTAAAGTTGATGTGTTTTTATGTTGGCATGTCAAACTAACTCTGTGTGAATAACAGCTAGCTTTGTTGTCAATAAAATTAAAAATAAATATGTTCTAAATGGGTGCTGCACTGCACCCGTTAACGAGAAAAATTATTATGTACTCCTAAAGTATTATAAATGCGTAATCCTCATTCTCACATGAATGGTGGGTCCTACCATGAATTTAATAAGTGAGATCTACTATTCATGTGAGAGGAGAGAGTACATATTTATGGTACTCTGGGAGTATACAATAATTTCCCCGCTAACGACTCATTAACTAGACTCATAAAAGGATATGACTTTGGGCAATTAATGACTCCTAGCCCGCCAAACAAAATAGCTAATACCTATAATTCCATAATATAAATCATTTGTTCTACTTTTAGTGTTCCATTTTATGATCCATCAATGTATGTTGTGATTTTTTTTTCCCATTTTATACTCTACTTATTTTATAAGGAAAGTTAAATGAATCCAGGAAAAATTGTAATTAGTAGAGTATAAAGTGGAACACAAATCCAAGGATAGAACACAAATTTTCTTTTTAATGAAAACTAGTGTTTATTTAGTATTAACAAAATATCAATAAAAAAATGCTATAGTTGCTACTAATTTTACTAAAATCTTACAAACTAATGTGATAATGAATTGAACGGAATTAGTGAAACATCAATGCCACAATAAAATTACTACCAATTTTACTACAAATATTTACAAGCTAATGTGCCAATCATGAATGTGAATGGTACCAAATCAATCAACATTATAATAAATAAATATCTTAATTTTTTTTAAATTGATATACTAGTTTGTAAAATTTATGTAGTACAATTTGTAATAGTTGTGTCTAGGGGTGTGCATGGGTCGGGTTAGGTCGGGTTAATGGGATTTTTCGACCTAACCAACCATGGTGGGTTAAAGAAAATCCAACCCATCAAAAGAGTACAACCAAACCCAACCCAACTCACATGGATCAGGTTAGGTCGGGTTGGACTCATGGGTTGGACAATTTTTTTTTATTAATTACTATTATTATTAAATTGAACAGAAAAAAAAAATATATATATATATTTCATGTGCCACCCGAGTTGACAAACAAAATATACATAAACAATTATTCCAACTCAGTTGTAAACAAAATATATCTAACTGAATTGATAAACAAAACATACATAAACTAATATTCCAACTTAGTTATAAACAAATTGGAATGGAGCGGAAGCATGGGAGTGGGAGGCGACAGAGAGAGAAATAAGATTGGTAGGGTTTGTGAGATAATTGAGTTTTATGTAGGAAGAGCCGGATAGAGGGAAAAATTAAATAAACAAATATTAATTATATAATTTAAAATTTAAATATATAGGTGGGTCGGGCCGAGTTAGGCAAGTTTGTGATTCTTATGACTTGAACCTAACCCAACCCAACCCACTATTAAAAAAATTTTGATAACTCAGCCCAACCCACCAACCCACTTGAAAGCTCACTTAGTGTATAAAACACTTGTGAATGTTTAAACCCCCAAATTCAAATATTCCAAAACAAGCTTATATTCAAATAATGTAGGTGCGGAATGATAAATATAAGCTATACCCAAATATGCAAACTACTCTAAACCATAATTTAATCACAACACAGTAGTAATTAAAAGCAAAGAGTAAGGGACAGAGAGAAGCAAATGCAAGATAACATTGGCATGTGTTATCGAAGAGAAAACCGAATAACTTGGCGAAAAACCTCTCCGCTGCCCTCTAAGCGATAAAATGATTCACTAGAAAATCAGTTGGGATACATGAATAGCTATAGACCCTCTAAGCCTAATCTACCCGATGCACCTAAGCCCTCCAAGCTTCTTGCTCCAATAGGGTTACGACTAACCTTGTCTTCTCTAGCTTACCGGATCCTGCAATTAGTTTATTGCATTAACCAAAATGAATTGATTCTCTCTTGAACTGCTTCCCAAACACCAAGAACCTTCTCACTACTTTGAATGTGGTGACGTAAGGATTTGGCTTAAGATTCTCTCATGGGTATGACAATAGAGACGGTGAGAGTAGAGGAATTTGGAGGATCAAATGAATAAGATTGTGGATGAATCAATCTTGTTGTTCTCTGGAATTTCTCTCTCAAAATTCTCTCTAGAAGCTCACTACATTTCATGAGTATAAGGGTATTTATAGTAGGCTATGAGATGGAATGTAAAAAGTCAGTTTTTAGCAAAACAAGGTGCACTGGCGAGTCACTCGCGATTGGGATAAGTCGCAAGTTCCGGTCGCCAGTTAACAGAAAGGTCAACTGTACTTTTTGTCCTATAATAATCTAGCTGTCCTGACCCTTCAACTTCCTGCATGCTCTACACGTGTGACACATTCTGGTGAGTCACCGCTCACGAGTCAGTCACGAGATCCAGTCGCAAGTTATCTCTTGATTACACACACTTGATCAATTTTTCACACTCTCTCACACACAACCTTTACATTATTCCCACCTAAATACAGGGTTTCTAAATGCTTAATTACAAGCGAATTTTGCATAGAATAAAGTTAATACATAGTTGAATAAATTCAATCTTACACCACTAAAAACCGACCCAACCTGACGAATTGGGTTAGGTCAAGTCAATTTTGGCGAGTTGGTTGCACACTCCTAGTTGTATCATCATTTAAAATATATTCCTTTCATCGATCACTAAAAAAAAAAAAGACACAAAATACTTGTTTCATATTTACATATATCAGTTTGTTTTTTATTTAAATTTTTTTTTTTTTTTTGATTTGATAAGCTATCATCTCTATTAAAAAGCTATTGACTCAGTTATATGTAAATTTTCAATTAAAAAAAAAAGAAATAAACATTTTTAATAATTTTTAGATTAAATTACAAATTAAACCCCCAACTTTTCCTGAAATTTAATTCAATCCTTAAAATTTCAATTTTATTTAATTTAGGCATTTTTTTCAATTTCCGTCAAAATTGCGGTTAGTAACCCAAAATGATTGAATTTTTTATTAAATTTTTTTTTTTCAAGTAAAAAGAAGAAAAATTAATAAAAAATAATTTTCATGAAAAAAAAAAAAAAAACTATTTTGATGAATAGTTTGATGAAGAGGGAGAAAGAAGAAAAATCGTTTTATGAAGAAAATTTTCTGTACAATTTGATTGCTCATTTATGACGTTAACGCAATCAGAACAAACCCAAATACATAGAAAGCACAACAAATCCAACTATTGGGCCTCACCCAGATACTTATACTGTACCCAAAAATACAGCTAACCCATTATTCAAAAGCCTATTTTGTATAATAGCCAATAGATGCGATTGATGACCCAAGCCGATTTTGGGCCACGGAGAGACTACTACATCTCTTGCGGAACATCTTGATCGAAATTGGAATTGGTTTATTATTATTTAAAAAAAAAATATTTTTCGTTTTTTATATTTTTTATCAGTTACTTAGATTTTTTTTTGACTCATTAGTTACTTAGATTTTTAAAAATTTAAAAATCTGAAGAAAGCAGAATTCGAAGAGTGAACGACAATTCCTTAACAAAAGCAGACGAGTGATTGAATTGGATAAAAATGAAATTCATGAGACTAAATTGGATGAAAGTAAAATTAGAGTCTAAATTATATTTTAAGCAAAGTTAGGAGTGCAATTTGTAATTTTGCCTAATGTTCATTATGAATTAGATCCTATAAAAACCAATATCATGAAATAAAAATTAAGAAATTAGAGTTTCAATTAAAGAGACAATAATACGCTATTGTTACCTTTCATAAATATAATATAATATAATAGGATATCAATTTTTTTTTATTAATTTATTCTCTTTCATAAAAAATTAATATATAAACAATAATAAAGTATGAAGATGATTAGATAATAAACTTAATAGTGTTATATTTTTTAAGGTAAACTAAAAAGTTTTTAAAGTACAAAAATGTTCATGGTATTGTTTTTAAATTATTACAATTAGAATTTTATAAAGAATTTATATTAACTAAAATAACAAAAATTTATATATGTAAGCTGCATTTGGTATTTATTTAACTACCAAAAAATCATTCTATTTGTAAGTTGAATTTCTAATTTGAAAATCTCAATCATTTATGTAAATAATCCTAATAGAAATATGCAAAATAGGCTATATAGCGAATATACTATCTTTTGTAGTTTTCTTATGTCAAAATATCACTTAGTATTATAAATTTTAATTTTAATTGGTCTCAAATGCTATATATATTCACATGCATATGAGTATATGAGTAATTGAATAAGTTATTTATAAATTTTACTCCTCTCGAGTTAAATTCTGTTTTTTTTTTTTTTTTTTGGGTTATAAAGAAGTTTCTTAGATTAAATAAAGCAGATATTTTAGGACATAGCCTCTTATAATACATGTCGAAATTTTACATAAAGCAATAATATAGAGATGTCTACAGGCGGACTATCATAAACAACAAAATCTTGAGTCAAGTGTAGTCCTTTTAAGGCAAGTTTGTCAGCACACTGGTTGCCTCACAAAATTTCACCTTCACTTGCAAGAATTGGCCGAGGAGGTTCATGCAATCCATGATGAGAGTTGCATGATGTATTTTATTACTACAATTACTAGAAACCGCAATCAAAAACTATTCTTGCATCAGTCTCAATCTCAACTGCAACTAATAAGTTCAGATTAATACACATTAAAACCATCCCTTATTGCCCAAAGTTTGCCATCTCTTGCTCTATTTGAGCTGAGTAAAATGTATCCCGTAAATCTGTTTTGAAGCACAATTTAAGCGGTTCATTATAGATTTCAATTTATCTTGGGGTCAGTTAAATTGTAAAAAAGTGTGCAAATTAGTAAACAGAAAAATGTGAATTTTGGCCATGTGCTAGCAAAAGCAAACTTTCTGAAAAATTCAGAATATTATAATCGTATGAAATTTATCCCCATATATTTCAATATTGACACTCTAATTGTTATGCCAAAGTCTGTTGGTTTTGTTGTGTGGGAAGGTCATTGATAATGATATTTTTTTTTAGTAAAATTAGTTACTCAATAATTTTGATACATTCTGCCACTACTGTCGATGCTGTCCTTTTTTGGTTGCAGCTGGTTTTGTGTGAGAATTTTTTTGACATTTTTTGTGAGTAGTTGCAGAACCCATTGCCCATTAGATTGTGTGGGATTGCAGCTCCGTTTTAAAATCTCACAGAACACTTTGTTACTGTCGGTCTAATTGCATAGTCTTTTACTAAAAGAACAAGAAAGAAGAAGAGGTGACAACAGAAAGACAGCAAATTACAAATCTCCTCATCTACTTCCACTCAAACACAAAAAAGAAAAGTGGGTTCCGGAATGTTTTTCACATGGCGCGCGGGAAACAATTGGTCAATACTCAATAACTACGACTTGGAGCACATTTTGTACACTGTAATGATTATTACATGGAAATAGGAATAAGTATTACAAGGAATACATTAAGTTGGAATGTAATAAGTATTACTATTCATTAGTTTGGTAACCATTTAGGAATAAAATCCTGAATATGCATCCACAATTTAGTAGAGTATAAAAAGAAAGTGTAATTTAATCATTTTTAAGTTAAATTTCCTAAAATACACTTATTTTATGGTGTTCAAAATAAAACTAATAATTAACAACAAGGAAAATTTATTTTCTTTCCTTTTGAAGATGTGGAAACCAATGGCTTTTTAAGAAACTTTTTTAAAAAGTTATTACATAAGGTGAATGAATAGATATTCAGTACTTTTGATAAGGAATAGTTATTCCTCATTTTGAAGAATATCTATTCAGAAGGAATAACTATTCATTGTAATAAAAGCATAATCAAACAATTGAATAGTTATGCCATAGGAATATTTATTACATTACAGCGTCTATTACAGTCTACCAAACGTACCCTTAATAAGTTTTTATTGCGCTGAAAAGTATGTCAAAATTAATAGCCGAGTGTTTCCTAATTGATTGCACATAAAATTTACATGTAACTTTCTTTACTTTTGTTTGGTTTTTCTAATGTTGCCATACTCCATGCCAAATTTGATTGTGTGTACAATTATTTTTGTATTTGATTTTATTGAGTCTTATTGTTCATGAGATTAGAGGGTCAAGTGTGGAAAAGGGGAATTTTGGTCAAGCATATATGGGCATGCCAAATGAATTTTTTAGGCGAAAGTACAACTTTTAAAAATCAATTAAATAGAGTTTTGCGAGAAACTTGATAGTATTTGGTCAAGCAAAAATCATATCATGAGAGAAAGTTGTTACTTTCCTTCCCTGCAACTCCTATCTAATTATCTATCTATCTAATTATCTATCTTATGTTTCTCACAATACCCACGAAAATACACTAAGAATTCTTAGATTGAAGAATGAGAGAGCTATTCATTTTCCTTATGAGAAAAACCGATTTTAGTCTCTACCTTCATCCTTTCTAAATGACATATCCTTAGAAAGGAGACCTAATTAAGCCACACACTAGAAAGGATGGAAATAGGGAGGATGGAAAACAAAGAGAGGAAAATAGGGTGAATAATACTTTCTTAAGGGTCCATTCATTTGGGATGAAAATAGGGAGAATGGAAAACAAAGAGAGGAAAATAGGGTGAAAAATACTGTTTTTCACTATTCGTTTGGGAAAGGAAAATAGGAAGGAAAAAAAACCCAGGAGAAAGTTTTCTCTCCAGGCTCACATTTTTTTCCCTTCCAAATCGAAAGGAAAATCTAAGGAGAAAAGTGTTATAGTAGCACTTTTACAAAAAATGCCCTATTTCCACCTATTTTTTTTCAACGTTCTCTTCTCTTTTTTTTTTTTTTTCAACATGACCTAAACGTTCTTTTTTTTTTCTTTTCATCGTGACCTGAACGTTTTTTTTTTTTTTTTTTTCAACGTGACTTGATCTAATTTTTACATTATAATAATAAAAATAATAATATAAATTTATATATATGATGTGATAAATTTTATATTATTTAATGAGT
Source organism: Lithocarpus polystachyus (assembly GCA_033629205.1). Taxonomy (NCBI): domain Eukaryota; kingdom Viridiplantae; phylum Streptophyta; class Magnoliopsida; order Fagales; family Fagaceae; genus Lithocarpus; species Lithocarpus polystachyus. Next base: position 25,113,020 of record CM066172.1, read on the forward strand.
ACAAATATATATATTTTTTACATATTATGTAACAAGGGTATAATAGTCAATTTATATAAATTACATTTTCCATCTTTCTCTTTGTCTCTCTAACTAAACAAAAGAGTTTTCCACCCTCTCACTTTTCCACCCCTCCAACCGAACACACGAGGGAAAATTAAATATCTTCCATCCTCTCACAATTTTTCACCCCCTCACCAAAAATTTTTCTCTCCAAAATGGAGAGAAAACTTGGCGGAAGAAAAATCTGATAGTTGAATGACAAAAATGCCCATGTGCAAGTTGCACATAGGCTTCTACGTTGCCCTCTTCTTTTCATTTTTTCTATTTCTTTTTCTTTTTCACCTCCAATTATAACGAGTGAAAACTTTTTGTTCTCAATTTTTTTTTTCTTTATTTTGCTTTCCACTGGACGTTGCAGGTTGCCTCTTTTTTCTTTTTCTTTTTTGGCCTTGGGCATGCCAATGTTTGTTTTGTTTTTCTTCTTTTTTATTTTTTGGTTTAGATGTGATATTTTTCCTTTACATGATTTTTATTTTTTAATAAATTTGGGTGATTGTATTTTTCTTGGTTGTTTGTCATTTTGTTTTGTTTTAATTGGGCATTATTTTTAACAAGGGTATATGAGTAATTTATATAAACTCATTTTTTCCATCCTTTCACTTTTTCACTCCCAACCAAACAAAAATGAGAAAAATTAAAATTTTTTCTATCTTCCCACTTTTCCATTCCCCAACCATTTTCTATCTTTTTACTTTTCCAATCTTCCAACCAAATGGACCCTAAAGTCTAAGTTTATTTGAAATTTGAAATTTGTTTCACACTTTAATGAGTTCACATGGGGTGTCAGAACTCACGTAAAACAATTAAACAAGAGCGACACACACAACTAAAACAATAGGAACAAGAAGAGAGGTTTAGTCTTAGTCAAAAATGATGAAGAAGCAGAAGAAGAAAAAGAAGAAGAAAGAGAAGTGGCTGGACAAAACAGAAGCAGGAAAGCTGGGAGGAAATGGCTAACGACATGGGAAAACAGCCAGTAAGGACGGTGACATGAGCTTTCTACTGCTAGCTTTTCCAATTTTCTTCAAGTTTTTAGTATCGCCTGATTTTCATTTTTCAACTGAGATATCTGATATTCGGTAGTATGTCCGGTATAGTCTGATAAATGGTACGAATTAAGGGTGTTTTGTACCGGTTCACCTGCCAATACAATAAATTCCGACCGTACCGGCCGATATGATATGGAATTGACTCCCTTGCTTTGGATACATCGACATTTTTAGCTTGGAGGGTTTTGTAAGCGTAATGTATCACAACTATTCTCACTTGTGGATTGGTTGGTGCCATAGGCCCCATAAAGCTTTTTACTTATTGTGAGTTTTCTCTCGTAAGTGTGTGTTTATGAGGTTTGATGTTGTTTGTTTTGTAAATCCATGCATTGAATCATATGGGTAATATTTAATTGGGCTTAATTATGTAATTAACCTTAAAATTGGTAATTAGCAATAATTTGTGGTATAAAACTGTTTTGTTTTCCCATTCTTTTTATTAAAAAAAGAGTGTTACTTTCTCAAGCACTTTTTCTTTTTTATTTTTCTTTTTTATTTTTCTTTTTCTTAAATAATTACTTCAACGTTATTTTGGTATTCATTTTTTAGTATTGAGTCCATTGCACTCTTGGCTATTTAAGTAATTGATGAAAACATATACCTTACTGGCAAATGCATAAACACTAAATCTAGATGATAGAAACTTTTGGCATTTAAATTAAAATTATATTGTATAAAAAAAATTAAAAAATATTTTATGCATTTTTCTAAGGTTTATTGTCTAAATATTGATTAAATTAGGTGTACGTTATATTACAATAATGTTATTGGACAAATTGAATGTGAATGATTTGAAAATTATTGTTTGTAATGACAATAATTTTAGCTAGTCTTTCTATAAGTGAAATCTTTATTCTACAACCCACAGTGCTCCAAGCTTGCTATTAGGCTCAAAAGCAAGTTATGTTGTAACAAGCATAAAGCCCCAAATGTCATCTTGAACGCTTTGTAGGATTAATTGCATTGTTGTAGACTCATGTTTATTTGAATGAAGTTTCAGGTTTAAAGAAAATAAAGATTTGAAAATTTTATTGAAAAAACAACCTTAGAGCATTTGCAGCAGTGAAGCTAAATAATTATATTGCTATTTTAGCTCCACCAATATACCAAAAGTAACCTACAGCAGTGGAGGCATTCTCAAAATTTTTTGCTACCTACAGCAGTGGAGGCATTCTCAAAATTTTTTGCTAAAGTGCTACAGTGCACATCTATCTATAGATGTGCACTGCAGCTCAAAGCTAAAAAAAAAAGACTATTTTTTTATTACTCTTCTCTCTCGTCTCTCATTAAAAAACATCTCATATTCTCTCTCTCTCTCTCTCTCTCTCTCTCTCTCTCTCTCTCTCTCTCTCTCTCTCTCTCTCTCTCTCGGGCTCTCTTCTTTCTTCTTTCTTCCTCAATTTTTTTTCTCTCTAGCTCACCAGCCAACTCCCTCGTCTCCCTCATCCCTCAGCTCGCCGGCCAGCTCCCTCATCGCCGACCTGTTCCGCCGACCCAGCTCGCCGACCCACCCCAAGCCCCATCACTGATTGCCCCAAGCCATTGCCCATCGCCCATCACCGATCGCCCCAAGCCCCATCGCCGATCGCCCGTCGCAGTGTTGTGCTAGGTTTTTTTTTTTTTTTTTTTTTTTTTTTTTTTTTTTTCTATGGATGTTTTTATTATTATTTTAATGATTTATTATGTGGTTTTTTCTTTCCTGTTGTGGATTGGTGGTGGTGGTGGTGGTGCCGTGAGGGGCTGTGGGTTGAAGAGAGAAGAGATGAATAGTGAGAAAAAAATAATAAATAGTGTTTGTGGACTGCTGGTGGATTTCGTGGGTTTCGTTGGTGGGTTTTTTTTTTTTTTTTTTCTTGTTGTGGACTGCTGGTGGTGGTGGTGGTGGTGATGGTGGTGGCGGCGGCGGTGGTGGGTGTGTTTGTGGCTGTGGCTGATGGTAGAGGTAGTTGTGGTTGGTGCTGTGGATTTTTTTGGGTAGTAGGATATATTATTTTATTATAGGGGATGTATTATTTTATTGTAATATTTATATTATTTTATTGTGTTGAAAGCTAAAATAGATCCACTACGACAGCACGTGTATAAATAAAATAGATAAAGTAATTTTTAATGGAGCTAAATTGCTAAAAATTTAACTCATATAGCAGGTAAGCCATGTGCTGCACTATAATTATGGGCTAAAAAGAAAAGTATCCAATGGCTTTTAACAGTGTCTTGTATAAAATTCATGGGCAAAAAACTTTGATTTCTGTCCACACCTTCTGACAGATCTTTTTATTCAATAAAGTTTTTTTTTTTTTTTTTTTTTTGGATGAACAAAAAACTTTATTGAAAGAGAAGGGTAAAGACAACTGCAAGGCCCTGCAGGACTCCTCCAAAATAATGGAAGAGACACAACGGGCCATTACCAAGAACAAAAAGGCCAAAATAATTACAAGCGGGAGACCATTTTCCTAAAGACTGAGTTGCTGCATTACAAAACCTACGCGCCTAACTTTATAAAAAACAGTCAAAAGATTCCTCAAATCAAAGCACAGAGAGACCCGATCCTCCAAGAGGGAGGGGGTCTCGGCCAAATCATTGAGAAGCTGTACATAAGATTGGGAGTCTGACTCCGCTATGATGCACTCATTACCCATGGCAGGAGCTAAGAAGAGGACCCATTTAATAGCCTCTGCTTTGGCCTGAAGAGGGAGGGTAGTGTTCACTTTCATAGTAGCGATGAATACCAACTACTCTTCAGTCTCTTGCCACCGCAACTGTAGCGGAGAAGCGAGCCCCACAGCAGTATCAACGTCAATTTTAAATGACAAACCTAGGAGAGGGATTCGAGTCTGAGTAGAGGAAGGAACTTTTTGTCCTGGGGTATAAAGTTGGAAGCCAAACAAAAAATAATGATTATGGTCTGTGTGAACAGGCTTTTGTTATTTCTTTGCACATTATAATTTTATTCGTCCCAATTTGAAATTTATGAATTTCTTTAATATGGATTATCCGTTTGTCAATCATCAAGTTATACAGAATATACAGGAGTACACAAAATAATGACTTCAATGCTATTTCAATGTACATTATTTTGTGCAAGATCCATCGCACTGTCTATTTTAGTGATACTTAAATTTTAAATCTTATGGGATAAACAAAAAAATTTAACATTAAAAAAAGAAATTTGAATGTCTGTTAGCACGGGCATAGCACATGCTATAAGGCCAGTTATTTTTATTATGTTAAACATGCAAAGCTTCAAATTGTTTTCAAATTGTCCATAATTTTCGGCAAGTACTACAGCTTGCCAGGCAGTGGCGAATCTAACAGTTTACATGAACACAAACTTAGTAGTCTAGGTTTGTTTGGTTGCTAAGAAAATTAATGTAAGATAAAAAAAAAAATAGAAATGGGTTTTATTTGAGGGAAGACCTAGGCTTATGTGTATTTCTGAAATGT